>JAMKCH010002729.1:0-33789 GCA_023653785.1 Ophioderma brevispina
AAGTATGGAAAGCCGATGGTACCGAGTACCTGGGTAAAACTGTATATATGAAATCACAACAAGTATCCAGAAATACCTCAAGATGAACTGTGTTTACTACAAGCTTCTTTTAGACTGTAGTTTTAAGCAGTTTCAGATGACTTGCTTCTCACATTGTTCAATAAATTACACTCTTCTAAAATAAATATATTACTTGATTTCACTTTGGAAGTATTTCTTAGAGTGTTAGCAACAACAGCATAGTCATCAATATCTTCAAAAACTCTTTCAGGATGTTAAATTTAATCAAATTTGAAGACATAAAAGATTCAGACCGGTGACAAAGTCCCATTTTCGTATTGCCAGATGCTTACCAAAAGCTTGTATGACAAAGGTTCCACATGACGTGTTTCACATGTTGCAATATTGATAAGCACAGCGCCTTGGGCATATTTTAGCAAAATCCAGATTTGAATGCATTATCGATTCTGCCCCAACTACCCTTTGGAGTCAATGAGTTTATCCACCCAGGACACACCAGGTTAACATGGCTATCAGTATTTGCACACCAGAATATGAATTAATTAAAAAAGGTATCAGCTGCCGAGGACACTTCGACCCAAACAGGTCAAAATCATGGACAATATTCTTCAAGGAAATCATGTTCTGGCAATGCTGCCCACTGGTAGGATAAACAAATTAAAAATTAATAGTAAGCCCTAATAATAATAATAATTTCAATTCAATTTTCAATTTAAGGATAGACCTACCTGATTATTTTTTGGGGGTCCAGATTTGAAGACCCCAACATTGGATTAAATCATTGCCCTTTTTGAAATTATTTTCTTATTACGGGGTGCATAACACATTTTTTTAATTTAAAAATACCGTGTCTAATTTCCCTGTTTTAATTGGTTATCAATTGTTAAATTTTCTAATGATGAAGACCTGTTAAAATATATGTACACAGATCATTAAAAAAAAATACAGTATAGGGCCTTTGTTTTATTCTTGCTATAGGATACGGAAAGACTCTACCATTTATGGTATTACAATTAATCATGGGTAAAATTTCTCTTGTTGTGTCACCTCTACGCAGCATCATGGCAAATCAACATCAGAAATGCCAAGAGAGTGGCATAAAAAGTTCAAATCTGAAACCCAGGGAAGAAATGTCGCGTACAGAAATAAGAGGTATTTTACACAACTTTCACAGCTCTCATTAAAGGTGCAACGAGAGATTTCAAATAACAGGTGTCCCAAAAAAATACGAAAATTCTGATTTTTGCACTGGTGTAAAGCTTTCTATCAAAAATAACCCCATCTGAAAGGATTAAGCTGTGAACTGTTTCTTTGACACCAAAATTGTGAAATTTATAATTTCCTATAGGAGCAAATACGAAATTCAGCCTATGTTTTCTATTGAAATATAAGCATATACAAATCACCTTTTGTTTTCATTTTAAGTCATTTCTGTAGTTAAATAAATGGCAGTGAATCTATTGCATGTCTAATCTATATGAAATCACTACACATCACAGAAAATATGGACGACTTGAAATCTCTTGTTGCACCTTTAACACTTCAACATAAAATATTAAAACAACGTCCATCTCTGATTACATTTTTTTTTCAAATAGGCCTATGTGTCATAATGTGCATGTCCGCACGTGCACGCAGTATTTTTGGTTCTTGGAGTGCGCGACTTTGCCCAAGTTGACCTTGCCTCTAGGATATTACCATGCAATTAATGAAACATCTTCTAATTAGTAGGCCAATATTGGCATATTAATTAAAATTCACATATAAAATATTGTATAATTTTGCATATAAGCCCATTTGTTTTGCAACTCTGGCATTGGTGTGCCTAGTCTCCTTTTTTTTATCAAGACGTCATATTTTACGCTTGTTCGCAGTCAATTTTTTTAGGTTAATATTTGCGTGTTTTTCTTCGATTTTAACCCCAACTCACCCTCCCAAAACAGGCAAACAAAAAGTGCTGTTGGGCAAAATGAGAACAGTACACAGGACAAGTTCTACAGTAATCAGTATCAAGCCACTGAATAAGGTGTAGATGTCTCATGTAAACCATTGGCACAATTTTCAAGTGGTTTTCTTTGTTTGTTGGATGCATGTTATAATTGCGAATGCAAGGTGATCTCAAATTTGAATATGCAAACATGCATTATCCCCCAATTTGAATATGCATGCATGCTACAGTCCTCACAAAGTTATAAAAAAGCAGTAGCAGAGACTGCTACAGATGAAAAAAGATCAGTTTCTATCAAAAACAGACCAACAGGTAAAACAGGCAGCTAAGAATTCCATTTCCACACAAACACGAAAGAGAGCAGTTTGAGCTGCAGGATTATTTGATGAATGGAAAATATGGAGAAATGACCAGGCAGCAACAAATAACGATATCAGTCGCATTAATCCCACCCTACTAACTAAGGCAAAAGACAAGCTGGATTTTTGTCTGTGCCGCTTCATTTGCAAAGTATGGAAAGCCGATGGTAACGAGTATCCAGGTAAAACTATATATATATGAAATCACGACAAGTATCCAGAAATAACTCGGGATAAACTATGCTTACTACAAGCTTCTTTGAAACTGTAGTTTTAAGCAGTTTCAGAATTAAGACTCTTTCAAAAACAAAAAGAGCCACCTACAAAGGTGTGAATATAAGCCCATCAAACAAGCGGATGTGATTGAAGACGAACATGAAGAACAACTGGGGACAGAAAAGCTTCTTGGTCATGATGAGCCAATGCAGCTTCTACATAACATCATTAACTTGACTGGTTTGAACCTTGGTAAGAGGAAGAATGGAGTTGAGAAATATAACATATGGGCAAGTTACTGTAGAGGTAGAAATGGATGAGACAAGTACCAACAAGTATCATCAGAAAAGAACAAACAGGGTTGTCTTAAAGTCATCACTACCAACCCAAAGACATAAAACTTACCCACTGCTCGGGTTTGTTTAAACTTTTGTCAAATTGCTTGTCTTGCTTTATTTGACAATGTTTGGCATTTGGCTGCATAACAAGAGGCCAAAATGTAAGGGTCTACATGAATGGGGTTATTAGTCCTTCTGAACATGACTCCTTCATATGTACAATTATCACAATGCCATTAACTTAATCAACGGAGGAGTCATGCCAAAATAGCGTGCAACTGATATGACCAAATTTTCGTGTCATATTGTTCAATAAATTACACTCTTCTAAAATAATATATTACCTGATTCACTTTGGAAGTATTCCTTAGAGTGTTAGCATCAACAGTATAGTCATCAATATCTTCAAAAACTCTTTCAGGATGTTAAATTTAAGACATTAAAGATTCAGACCGGTGACAAAGTCCCGTTTTTGTATTGCCAGATGCTTACCGAAAGCTCGTATACCAAAGGTTCCACATGACATGTTTCACATGTTGCAATATTGATAAACACAGCGCCTTGGGTGTATTTTAGCAAAATCCAGATTTGAATGCATATCAATTCAGAATGTTAATATGAGTTTTGTTTCGTTGGTAGTCTCATTTGACAGTCGTTTCGTACATCGCGTGATCTACACAGTATTATATAAAACATCTGTTTAAATAAAACAAATCTCTGTTGCTATGCATGATCCCGGCGTAACAATAAGGTCCATGTACACCTGCCCCAACTGCCATGGAATCAATGAGTTTATCCACCCAGGACACATCAGGTTAACATGGCTACCGATTTGCACACCAGAATATGAATTAAAAAAAGGTATCAGCTGCTGAGAACACTTCGACCCAAACAGGTCGAAATCATGGACAATATTCTTCAAGGAAACCATGTTCTGGCAATGCTGCCCACCGGTAGGATAAACGAATTAAAAAGTTAAATTAATAGTAAGCCATAATAATTTCAATTCAATTTTCAATTTAAGGATAGACCTACCTGATTATTTTTTTGGGTCCAGATTGGAAGAACCCAACATTGGATTAAATCATTGCCTTTTTTGAAATTATTTTCTTATTACGGGGTGCTTAACATATTTTTTAAACTTAAAAATACCGTGTCTAATTTCCCTGTTTTAATTGGTTATCAATTGTTAAATTTTCTAATGATGAAGACCTGTTAAAATATATGTACACAGATCATTTTAAAAAAATTACAGTATAGGCCCTTTGTTTTATTCTTACTATAGGATACGGAAAGACTACCGTTTATGGTAGAATATCTCTGGTGACAGTCACCTATATGCAGCATCATGGCAAATCAACATCAGAAATGCCAAGAGAGTGGCATAAAAAGTTCAAATCTGAAACCCAGGGAAGAAATGTCGCGTACAGAAATAAGAGGTATTTTACACAACTTTCACAGCTCTCATTAACACTTCAACCTAAAATATTAAAACAATGTCCATCTCTGATTACATTTTTTTTTCAAATACGCCCCTTTTCAGCAATCAGTCTCAGGGAATTTCAGTCAATTCCAGACACAAGGGCAAGGATCTGGATCATCCAGTTTTAATCAATTCCAAACCTTCCGCAAGTCAAGTTCCGACAAAGTTTGCTTCAACTTCAACAAGGCAGGATGTTCCCGCCTCAATTGCATGTACAAACACCGATGCATCGGTTGTAATGAAGGAGGGCATGGTTTGCGAGCTTGCAAAAGGTGGAAAATTATAATTGCCCTAACTCTAGGCCATGTATGGGCGAGTCCAATTGCATCTGCTGTAAGTATCCTTCTCCTATTGTGCTGGCAGAAATTTTGCCTCTTTTGGAATTATATCCTAAAAAGACTGCAGCTAAAATTTTCATAGACAGGTTTTCGTTTGGATTTAAACTAGGCTATTCTGGTAGTCGTGTTCCTCGCGATTCAAAAAATTTGAAATCAGTTGAGCAAAGTCCAAGCGCTGTTTCAGAAAACTTAGAAAGGAGATAAAGCTAGGAAGAATTGCCGGTCCCTTTACAACCAGGCCTTTATCAAATCTCATTATTTCCCCTATTGGTCTAGTCCCAAAGCCAGAAGTTGGTAAATTTAGATTGATCCAACATCTTTCATTTCCTGAAGGTGGATCAATTAATGATGGCATTGATAGGGACTACTGTAAAGTGCAGTATTCAAGTTTTGATGATGCTGTTAAAATAGTGGCCGGAGTAGGTAGGGGAGCGTTAATGGCTAAAGCCGATATAGAATCGGCTTTTAGATCATTATCCATTCATCCAGAAGATTTTCATCTATGGGTATTAAAGTTGTGAACAATTTCTATGTAGATAAAGCCCTTCCTATGGGTGCTTCGTGTTCTCCAGCCCTTTTCGAGACCTTTGCAACCTTTATCGAATGGGTAGTGAAAAGGGAAGCCAATACCGATAGAGTATCCCATTTTATGGATGACTATTTCTTCTGCGGCTCCGCTATTGAAGATAGCCCTTTTTCATGTCACCGTCTAGTTGCGATTTTTGAAAGAATCTGCTCAAAGTTGGGGGTAGCAGCCGATAAATCTGTTGGCCCTACATCCAGAATCACATTTTTAGGCCTCCAAATTGATTCTGATCTTTTGGAAATTTCAATACCACAGGAAAAAATTGATTTGATTATTGAAAAGTCCAGGATGCATTGAGCTCTTCAAAAATAACCCTGAAATGTTTACAGTCACTAATATGATCTCTATCCTTTGTGTGTAAAGCTGTTTCCCCTGGAAGAGCTTTTCACGCAGATTAATGGATCTAACCTGTGGTGTTAAGAAAGGATGGTTCAAGATTAGGCCTTTCTGCAGGAGCTGAAAGTGACTTAAATATGTGGTTGCTCTTCTTACGGGAGTTTAATGGTATTTCAATTTTTCCTGACCAAATTTGGTATGGGATGAAGATCTGCAACAATTTACAGATGCCAGCAATGAAATTGGTTTTGGTGTTTTTTTTCCATGGTAGCTGGTTTCAAGAGAAATGGCCAGTTATTGCCCAATCGAAATCAATTGCATGGAAGGAATTCTTTCCAATTTTGGCTGCTGTAGTTTTGTGGGGGGACCAGTTGAAAGGCAAAAAGAATTATCTTAAGATGCGACAATAAGGCGGTTGTATCCATTGTAAATAAGCAAACTTCAAAAAGTCCCAATATAATGAAACTTATACACTTTTTTGTCTTGCAATGCTTGAAATCTAATGTTGCCTTTTGTGCAAGACACATTGCCGGAAAAGAAAATAATATAGCCGACACTCTCTCCCGTTTTCAGATGGAACGATTTTGGGCAGAAGTTCATGCTGCGGATCCTTCAGGCACCCCAGTTCCGCAGTTCCTTTGGAGCCTTTAGATCTTCAAGCGCAACATCTTTTGAGAGCCTCTTTAGCACCTAGCACATGGTCCACATATTGTAGAGGAGTTGAGAATTTCATCATTTTAGACTTGGGAGGAGTTTAGGAAATGAGTGGCCTGTCCAAACAAAAGATTTAGTTGCTTACATATCTTTTTTATCTATTGAAGGGTGTGCTCCATCCACCATCTCTATGCACCTTTCTGCAATTGCTTTTGCTCATAAAGTTAATGGGTGGATTGATCCTACTGCCAGCTTCATCGTTCATAAATTAAAGGAGGGATGTAGACGGCTCCGTTCCACTAGTGATAGTCGCCGACCCATTACTTACCAATTCTTTCTCGTTTGATAGCAATCTTACCAACAGTTTGCAGTTCTTCCTATGAAGTTGCTTTATTTAGAGCTGCTTTTCTTTTGGCCTTTTATTGTTTTTTGAGGGTTGGCAAAATTGCGTGCAAGAGTAGAAAAGGTGACGTTTCGAAAGTTTTGTCAGTTAGTGATATTTTGTTTTCAGAGGGCAGTCAAGATTAGATGTTGGTGACTATTAGATTTTCAAAAACTGATCAATTTGGTAATTCTGTTTCTATCAAAGTCGCCAATTCACCAAAACCAGGCTTATGTCCTGTTAGTGCAATAATTCTGATTTTTTTGTGTATTCGGCCTCCAGGACCAGGGCCTCTTTTTGTTCATTTTGGTAAAGACCCTCTCATAATTTTTCAATTCTCTCATGTTCTGAAAAATTCAATCAAGTGATTGGTCTACATCCAGAGGATTTCTCCCCTCCGTTTCAGAATAGGAGCCGCTACAAGCTGCCTTGTGTGGGTTACCTGATGAGCATATTAAAAACATGGGGAGATGGAAATCTTCTGCTTTTGAGATTTACATTAGGCCTCATCTTTTGGCTTCTTTCATTTGATCATGTGGGTTTGTGTGAACAGCTAATGCCTCAGCATAGTACTGTGTTACATGTATGTTTCTATTTTTGATCGAAATAATTCTTTCACAGGTCTCGTCTGCTTGGGAAGAACATTTATGCCGGGGAAGTATGTTTATTGCTGTTAAAATCCCAACACACATACCGTGGCATTCATTTTTGCATCCTTGTCATTAACATTTCTTTCACAGGTTTGCACTGCTTGGAAAGTTTATTGTAATTCACAGTGTGTTTGTTTTTTATGTGAAATCTTGCAAATTTATTATAATGTTAAACCTCTTGTACATAATGGGGTTGGGGGTTCATTTTTTTATGCATTAATATCATGAATTCTTTCACAGGTCACCAACTGCTTGGAAAAATCACTTCTATTTTTAGATGTGCCCATTTTTTGGCTGAGGAACATGAGAATTTACCATAGTGCATTTCTTTACTAGTATTTTACCGCGGGAGATGGCATTATGTTCCTTTCTCATGGTTCTCTTTGGATCCTGCATCCAATTACAATTATATATTTTTCTTTTGTTTAAATTTCTACTTTGTTTAAATTTTTCTTTGATTTAGTGCAGTTTGTTTTTAATTTGTTTTCCAAATCCCTTTTTTCTTTCGTTTGGTTTTATTTTGATCTTCCCCTACAGGTCCATCTCGAACTTGGATCATTGGGGATAGCATTGTTGCCCATGCGGGAAAGGATAATACCCAGCTTCTTGGTGGTGGCTTGGTTTCTTGGCAAGGCATCTGTGGTTCAAGAATAGCTGGTTTAACAAATAGATTAAATAGACTGTTAAAAAAGAAATCTTGTCCCACCTCCATTATTTTTCATTTAGGCACTTGTGATAGCTTTAGAAGTTGGGTGAAATTCGTTCTAGAATTGAGGAGAATTTCAAAGGTATCAGGCAACTTCTTCCTTTTACAAGACTTATTTGGTCTGATATCTTACCCAGAAGAGTGTATAAGGATGAAGATCATCCAGGTGCAGGCAAGAATTGCACCATTAACATCAATAAGAAAGCTCACTCTGTGCTTAGGTCTTTGGGTAATGCTCATGTTATTAGGTAGTCTGAGGTCTTTAATCCTATCAAGGCCTCACTTTTCTGTGCAGATGGCCTCCACTTGTCTGATTCAGGCATCACATGCTTTCAACAGCATTTGTCAGATGCTCTTTTGTTTTTTAATGTCAACCCAGATTCCTTCTGTTACCCTCCAATCTTAGTGTGAGCTATCTTGTTGAGTCCTACCAATTTTGGTAAACCCCCCTTGAAAATGGGGGGGGGTTTAAGTTTCTTCCATAACTATTCCATAAACTTGTTTGGCGGAATTTGTGGCCATTTATAATAATTCTAAATTTTGTAAATTTGCTAATCTGTGTAAATTTTGTTTTAACTCTATTTCAGGTAGTTAGGAAGTCCAGCCTAGGGGCGAAATTCTACTCCAGGTTTGGAACTACAATTACTAACTTGTTAAAATTGTGTCATTTCCAAATTCATCGTATGAAATTAACTTAAATTAGCATTGACAATTTCCTTCCTATAGATTACAACCTGGTCTGTGATTCCATTTAACTTTTACCACAGGTTAAATTGTATATTCTCCTTACTGGATCTGCTGTCTGGGGGGACTTGGTATTTTATACTTGAGTTTTGGAGTTGCAATTTAATGGTAAACATAAATATTATTAAACATTAAGTACTAGTACTATATTTTGTCAATGCGTCACAATGCACAGAATTATGTAATTGATGGGATGTAGTTAATAAATTCCACACTCAGATTTTTCTGTTCTAAAGCCATTGAATAGGGTGTAGCTGTCTCATGTAAACCATTGGTACAATTTTCAAGTGGTTTTCTTTGTTTGTTGGATGCATGTTATAATTGCGAATGCAAGGTGATCTCAAATTTGAATATGCAAACATGCATTATCCCCCAATTTGAATATGCATGCGTGCTGCAGGCCTCGCAAAGTTATGAAAAAGCAGTTAGCGAGACGCTACATGAGATTGAAAAAGATTGGTTTCTATCAAAAAGACCAAGGAATTCCATTTACACTACACGAAAGAAAGCAAATTGAGCAAGAGTGCAGGATATTCAACGAATAGAGTTTATGGAAATGACCAAACCGCAACAAGATGAATATCATCATTTAATAAATCACCCCCTACTAACAACGGGCAAAGACCAAGCTTGATTTTTGTCTCTGCCGCTTCATTTATTTGCAAGTATTGAAAGCGATGGTAGCAGTACCTGGGTAACTATAGTCTCACCACAAGATCCAAGAAATACCCCCCGAGATGAACTGTGTTTACTATACAAGCTCTTGTTAGACGAGTTTTAAAGCCATGTCGATTGATTCGTTTCCCACCCAGAGCCTACGAGGTGGGAATATAAGCCCATCAAACAAGCGGATGTGATGAAAGGGGAACATGAAGAACAACTGTAGAAGGAAAAGCTTCTTGGTCATGATGAGCCAATACAAGATTCTACATAACATCCTTTACATGACTCACTGTTTGAATCTTTGTTGTAAGATGAAGAATGGCGTTGAGAAATATAACAATATGGGCAAGTTCCTGTGGAACAGAATTATGGGACAAAGAAATTGCGAGGTACGCCAAATTATCCATCAGGAAGACTCAACCAGGGTGAAATGTAAACTACTTAGAGTTTTTCTAAAGTCGTCTCTACCAACCCAAAGACTACCTTACCGCATGCTTGGATTTTGTTTGAATCTCTTGCCTTATTTCACAATTTTTCGCATTTGGCTGCATATTAAAGGCAAATGGTAACATGTTCTATAGAATCACCAAAACCTAACTTCAAAATTGCACACCCCAGGATGACCTTGACACTTATAAGTTGAGCAAAGCAAGTACAAAACCTTGAATCATGTTTGGGTATCTGCTTGTATAGAATGGAAGTTGGTTTTGTTGGTGGCCGCCAGTATATGCTGGCAGACCACTTTAAGCATCCTTGTGCGTGTGTATGTTTGTGTGTATGTGTGTGTCACAATTAAGTTTTTTTTAAATTGACCTCAATTGAAAGTTTAACTTCAATCTGAACCAAATTCTGTCATAGTTTCACATGTTAATCCCTCATAGGTTGATTTGGTCACAGGTCAATGTCGAAGGTCAAAGGGTCTGTCGACAGGTCAAGTCATGTGAGTGCAAGTCAAAATGGGGCCTAAAAATGTACTCATGATCTAAATTGAAAACTTGAAGTTCAATTTGAACCAAACTTTTGTCAGAGGTGCACCATGCATCCTCATATGTTGATGAATCAAAGGTCACGTGCCAGGAGCAAAGGTCATGGGGCGGGGCCCACACTTATCTGCTTTGAATATAGCGAGCCGGCGAAAGCCGAGAACCGCGAAATTCTAGTTACTAATTATTTCTTGTTAAGCTGATGGAAGCAGTAAAGGCTGGTACATCTCTTGCAAATTGGATTACCCAGTGTCCATTCGGAGCATTTTATTTTAACACTAAGCACTTTAACGCTTCTAGGGTTTATTCCGATGTAACTAGTAGACAAGTGCACCAATTATGAAGGATGCTTTGTTTGGCGTGCAAGATTATCTAAAATCTTTTGTTTTATCGTACATGTTTATATAATTCATGCACTCTGCCTCTGATAACTTAACTGCAGAGTGATTCATATGATATAATGCACTGAACACCATGGATAGTCAACAATACACTATGCACTACAAGTGCATTTATAGCATAATGCACTATTACACTTATGCATTCTCCTACACATAACTACTTTAAGCTACAAGGAGCTAATAATAAGGTTTATTGCTAATTGACAAATATCAACAGAGGGCGCTGCACCACGATGATCGAAAAAACGGGTAAAAACCAACCCGGAGTAACTCGACCTGTGTTTACCATTCAACGATATGCGAATGCAAATCATGTTCAGCGATTTTTAGCTCTCAAATCTAGCCAAAGAAATTTTTGTAGGAAGGGGTCCCCTTCGTAGATGAAAACATGGTGCAGCTGCATAGAAGCGGTTTTGGGCCAGCAAGCTGGTTGTGCAGGGTTAAACAAGCGATGAAGAGGCATAGGGGGATATACAAAATTCTCAGAGTCAAAATGGTGTGGATGTGGCATCCTCACCTCCACGGTCAGAAACAATCACAAATGGGGGGAAGATGGCCCGACAAGCCTCCCTGACACATGCATGGATCACTTGGATAACTACCTCAAGCGTAAACTAAATTATGTTAAATGTCAAGTTTTTTAGTATACAAGCTCAACTTTGCTGACCTGGCACCTAGCCTGCCAATTACTATCACACTTAAACTTTGAAAGCTTAATAGCAACTGTGCACAGGCGTGTTTAGGCAAAGAAAAAAAAAAAACCCCCCGGTTTGAATAGTAAATTGTAGCACGACCTGTTTGACAATGGGCACCGGTACTTAACAATGCCTCATTGTGAAAAAACAATAACATTAATTCTTGTTCATGAGGACACCCCAATTAGCGATTAGGATTTGTAGTATTGGGAGAATATTTATTTATTTATTTATTGAATAACGCTGTTTTAACAGCGGCCCCACTAACCGTGGTGCATCCATACAAAAAGGAACAAGACAATACAACGTAAAAATTGGAAATACAAATGGCCGAAGGGAACAGTAAGCAAGCAGTGTAGCTAACATAATGTGTTGCCTTTTTTTACATCAAAAAGGGTAGCCCTAAACCATTTACTCATTTTGTTCCCTTTGTTTTTTCGGTGTTCAGGCTACATGCAAGCATTTTACAGTACTGGTTTTGCGTTGTAGAATCAGTGGCGAAAGGAAAGACTGTGTCATCCCTTCACAGAAGCAGCATGGAGGACAATGCGCCATAGAAGTGCCAAACACTTAGTACACTTGGGTTTGCCAGAACATCAAATTGTAGGTGTCCGCCAAACGTGTCACAGCATACCGTTAGACGAAGCCTCAGACTACCATTCTTAATGTGACCCTTGTTTTACCAGCTCATAGAGTGGAAAAGCCACTCTCTGTTTTTAATGGCTTTGTGTTGAGAATACAAAAATTATCCACTACATATGTTTGTGAATTTATCATGTGTTTGGTTGAGTATCATCATTCAGTAAATGCGGTAAGAGGAACCTACATTATCTGACCAAGATTTGCTGCAGGCCTCGCATTAAGTTATGAAAAAGTCAGTAGCAGAGACTGCACAGAGATAAAAGATTGGTTTGTATTAAAAACAACCCAGAGGTAAAAGGCCAGCTAGAATTCTCATTCCACAAACAAACCGAAGCAAGAGCTGAGCTGGCAGGATTTGCACAATGAGAATATGGAGAAATGACCAGACCGCAACAAATAATGATATCAGTCATTCCATCCCCACCCTAATACAAGTGCAAAAGATGAGCTGATTTTTATTGTGTTCCGCTTCATTTGCAAAGCCTATGGTACCGGTACCCAGATAGAACTATAATAATGAAATCACAACAAGTATCCAGAATATCTCGAATGAAACTGTGTTTACTACAGCTTCTTCAGCCTGTAGTTTTTAAGCAGTTCCAGATGACTCTAGACCTTGTTTCTGAAATAACAAGAGCCTATGAAGGTGTGAATAAGCCCATCAATCAAGTGGATATGATGAAGACGACATGAAGAACTGTAGACAGCTTCTTGGACATGATGAGCCAATCAGCTTCTACATAACTCATTTACACCTGACTCTGTTTGAACCTTGGTAGACGGAAGGATGGAGTTGGAAAGATACATGGAGGGCAGAGTAGATTTTTTTTGGGACCAAAGAAATTGAGGTACGAGCAAGTATCATCAGTGAAGATCACCGGATTGTCGTTAAAAGTCGTACACCACCAAACCAAAGACCAAAACTTACCCAATGCATATTTGGATGAATCGGAATGGAAGAAATCATCTACAACAAAAATGACCATCTCCATTACTGCATTGACCACTTTGGCTATACTATTTATTTTCAAAAGAAATAGAGTAACAGAGATAATACTACCCTGTGGAAACACCCAATCTCTTGATCTATTTCTATAAGAACGTTTCCCACACGACCCGAAACAACAAACACAACGCTCTGTCAAAAAATTCTTAATAAACAAAGGCATTTACCTCTAGTCCTAAATTATGCAGGGCTATAACTTTATAATAAGAGTATATATACAGTTTGGATATAATCAAACTAAAGTGTTAGCTCCCATCCGTAGGACAAAAGGGGGTTTTCTTTTGGGGGTAATCTTTTAGCAAAAAGGGGTTTAGTAGTTTTTTTGGGGAAAGAAGGTTTAAACAGGAAAGAAGGAGTGAACAGGAGCTAAATTAAATGCAATGTTGATGCTTCCAGTATAAATTTTTGGTTGAAAAATCAAACTGGATGTAAGTTAAAGATCCGCTCATGTACATGGATTTTCTGAAATGGTAAAAGAGAGAATGCCCGAAAATCAAAGAAAATGAACCAAGAAATAAGTGAGTTTGCAGTTTATTCCATTAAAAGAAACAAGAATTGTCACCTTTTTTAGATTATAGTACGAACTTATAGCCCCTGGTTCACGTCCTTTCATGTTGTAACTGTTTTCCCCAATACTACTATACTCTTGCTTATAGCCCCCGTTCTATTGTTTCAATACTAAAAACCAATAGAACGGGGGCTATACGAAGCGAATACAGTTGGATATCATCAATCTAAAATGTTAGCATCCCGTTCCGTAGACCAAAAGGGATTTTTCTTTTGGGGGTAATCTTTTTAGCAAAAGAGCGGTATAATAGTTTTGGGGGAAAGACGGACAAAGACAAACCCGATACAAAAACGTCTCCATTTCACACCTACTGATTCCCTCCTCGCCGAAATTAAACATCAATTGCGACAGTTCATATGAGCATTGTAATCCTTATTGATTGTTTACATAAACAGACCTTTCTGTATTTGTCTGAAACTAAGCCGCTGCTCTCACAATCTTTATAGAAGTTTACACAATATAGCGACATTTTCTTTCTTTGAAGACGAGTGGACAATATCACTCGCAAGAAAGAATTCACGCTCAAGAGTATACATCACTGGTGAAATTGTTAACATTTTAATTACAGAAACATGGGACTATATACCAACACAGAGGGGCTCCGGGATGGGCTAGTCACGTTGCAGCATGCTGAATTTTCTCCAACACTGTCATTGGACGATTTGGTTAATCCATTCACGTTCTTTGGTTTGGGCTTATGGCGCCAATTCTGGATTTTACACTACCGTTGGCTCATTGATAAAACTTTTGACGGTCTTCTGTTTTTTTGTGTGAGAAGTGTGCGTCTCCATGCACACGATAAACAAGTAGACGTGTTGGACGCATACAGTTGGAGATGTCGCAGGTCGGGCCATGAAATTTTTGAAAAAAGCGGACGAGATCGCAGGTTTTTTTTTCCGGATTCCAACTTTTCCTCTAGCCGAACATTTTGACTTTATTAGGCAGTACCCCTGACGGTCCAACTCTTTACATAAATCAAGTTTACTCACGTAAATTACAAAAAAAAACCGCTGTCGCTTGCTTGGGCCAAATCAATTCGGCCAATCTCAAAGAATATGATGGAAAAATATAATATCATGGAGAGGAAAAATAGGGGGAGAAGTTTGACATGACGAATCGCTTTTCGGTAGAAATGCAAACCTAACAGAGGGGATAGGACTAAAGGCATCAAGAAAAGTAGTCCCGTATTAGTAGAAAACGCTTAACGGGCCGTCTTATACTATCAAGACCCCAGTCCGAAAACAGGAACGAAAACACACTCCTTACCGTCACAAACGTCATGTTGGCCTCCCGGCTCGCGTATTTTCTCACTGATGGGTGGGTTTTCATACACCAAAATCAATGATCTGGAAGGATAATCAGTATCAGTATTTCACAGTAATTCAAAGTAATCAATTTTTGTTGAAATTTATCGGGCAGGGCATGATGAAAAACGCATCAAGCATGCTATCAAATCCGCAGCTGCGCAAGATAAACCCAAGTTCTAAGTCCCGCATCAAGGGCGCAGAGCACAAACCCTACAGGAGAGCGCCAGCCGAGACTTATCCTAATCCAATATTCCGTAATTTCGCCACTATCCCAGCTGGTGTAGATACTCTCATACAGGCGCTACCAGCAATACCAAAACCCAGGCCTACCCAAACAGACTACTGTTTTTGCTTGCGGTAAAATGGGCAGTACTGGCGCAGGCAATGTACATCCTTATAAATCCACTTCAAAAGAGCAGAGCATCAATAGAGCAGAGGGGAGTAAGATTTTTGTTTTTGATTCTGATGTTTATTTATTTTACTGGCAATGTACCAAGCCCGTAGTGAAATTCTGGTTTGGTGTGTAGTTCGGAGGAGATGAATACATGGTATGGGTGTAATTGTATCTTTGTGTGGGTACCTGAGGTTGTTTATAGTGGCTAAGCTATGGGATATTACAATGGGTGGTAGTGTGTTTCTTTTTTCTTTTTTTTCGTATTATTGAATTGAATGATGACACTATGTTTTCCAAGGCGGGAGCGCCAAATTTCAAATCATGTTTATATATAACGTTTAGTTTACGTCATTTTGTTTGTTTAAATATTAATACAATTTCTGCATTGATCACAAGCCAGTTTTTCACAATTGTCCACCAAGGGAAGCAGCCTATTTAGAAAGGATAAATCTTTGGACTTGATTGTTCAAGAATCAGAAAGCTCACCGGTATGATTATGATTCTGAACTTTTATTGGATAACTTTTTTGATTACAACAGGTTTAAAAGGTACCATGGCCCGATCGCTAATAGCCCCTCGTCCCCAGAAGCCAGATTTTACCGGAATTGGTCAACATTTTTTGGTTATCAGAAAAAGCTACTATTTTTCTCTCATTACCCCCTGTGAAATCTTAGAGCCAAAGGATGTTTGGTGTGTTTTGGAAGTTATGAGCGAAAAATGTGCCCCATTTTGGTCGACAATATAATTTTACACAGACGCTATGGACTACAAAACCACGTTTTTTAGCTCTCGCTTCAAAACAGTTGAAATATCGGGGCCGGTAAACTTTACAGATTGTGGTTTTGGGAGTGAGGCCAATCTATCAAGATGAAAACCCGTATATCCATAAATCGGGCGGGCCATCCCCCTTTAACTCGTAGAGCCGATTGTACGTGGGCTCATGTAAAGCCAATCTAGTATTTTGGAGGAGTATTTGGATCTCCTGATCCATTATTCAAATCTATTGATCAGGGGTATAAAATCCTGTTTTCTTCTCTCCTACAGCTCCGATTATATTGAGGAATAACAAGTCGGCCATAACAATCTGAACTTTGTTCCGGAATCCTATTTTCTGATCTGTTCATTATTAAGAACTTTTAATATCCTCCCCCGCCTAAAAAATCCCGAACGATATAAATTACTGTATTAAAAAGGAATGTAGGTGAATTATAATAATAAATCCAGAGCGTTGTTCGCGTATTTGTTTCTTAGTGACTGTGGTTCGTACTGCATTATAACGAAGCATGATGTGGAAGTTTGAGAGAGTTATCCAGCTGGCTTGGCGCGTTCATTGAAAGCAAGTTTGAGCATGTTGATGGGCCATTTCAACATCTTTCGATTTTTTTAGGCGGGGAGTATAGTAAATGTAGGAAGTTCCTATAGTCATTAACCCTTTCTGTTTCTGTCCAAAGTTTTGGGCGAGAAACATTTAATATTAGATCTTTGGTACGTAAATCGCCATATCTGGAACAGAAAACTAAGTTCGAGGATTGGGTGGTAGCTTGCAAAATTTCAAACTTTGGGGGTGATTTCATGTTCTCCTTTGATTTAAGTCTGGCTACCACCACATTAAGATTTTTGCCGGAATTATTGTTCACAGTATTTTTTTCATTCCGAGTTTTACCATGGTCTTAGCATTTAGTGAAGCATTGGCGGCTAAAGTCATTTTATTTAGTTTTTCTTGATGATGGTGAGTGTGTTAAGATACTTCAGATGTTAACAGGGATCTGTTTGAGCGCAGGTTTTGTTTCCTCATACCGATAAGTCGGTATGGGATCCGTAACATGTATAGATTGGTTAGGTATGAGTTGGAATAGGATTAGTACATTGGTTCTATTGAAGAATTGATAGAAAAATTGAAAGCCTTTTGAGTTATTGATGTATTTTAATTCCTTACCACTACTAACTGCTAAAAACTTGGCTAAGTTCGAACCGGGCCTGCCATTGGTGCAAGGTGAGCGACTCGACCGCTATCCCCATTTATACCTCCCAAAACAGGCAAACAAAAGCTGTTGGGCAAATGCGATATGACATAGGACCCTGTTCTTAGTTATCTGTATCAAACCATGAATAGAGTGTAGTTGTCTGCAGTTAAACCCCTGGCACATTATTTTTCAAGTGGTTTCTTTATTCTTGGATGCCTTTTTTATTATATTTGCGAATGCAAGGTGATTCAAAAATTTGATATGAAACCTGCATTACGCCCACTTTGAATTGCATGCGAACTGCATGCTCGTAAAGTTAGCAAGAAGCAGACTCTACAGATGATGAAAAAGACGGTTTCTATCAAAACAACAGACCAAGAGGTTTAAACAGGCAGTGAGAATGCCATTTCCACACCAAACAGAAAGAAAGCAGCCTTGGGGCAGGATATTTGACGAATGGAGATTAGGAGAAAGACAAGGCAGCAACAATAATGCTATCAGTCATCTTAAATCCCCCATCCATATAACGATGGCAAAAGACGAGCTGGATTTTTGTCTGTGCGATTCACTTGCAACGTATGGAAAGCCGATGGCCGAGTACCCGGGTAAAAAATATATATTGAAAATCACAACAGGTATCCGGAAATACCTCGAGATGAACTATGTTTATCAATAAAGCTTCTTTTAGACTAATTTTAACAGTTCAGATGATCGTTTTCAAAAAATTAAAAAGAAGAGCCTACGAAGGGTGGAATAAGCCCATCGACAGCAGATGCGATTGAGCGAACATTAAGAAACATTGTAGATGGAAAAGCTTCTTGGACCATGATGAATCAATGCAGCTTATACACAACATCATTACATGACGGTTTGAACCTTTGTGTAAGAGGAAGGATGGAGTTGAGAAAGATAACGATATGGGCAAATTACTGTGGAGGCAGAAAAGGGGGGGGGGGGGGGGATGGGACAAAGAAATTGCAGTAACCAGAAGTCTCATCAGAGAAGAACAGCCAGGGGTCTAAAGTCATCACTAACCATCCAAAGACATAAAACTTGCCAATGCCTGGATTTTGTTGAAACTTTTCCAATTTGCTTTCTTTTGCTTATTTGACCTGTTTGCAATTTTTGGCTGCTAATTAGAGACAAAATGAACAGGGTCTAATTTTCTATAGGAATCCCCACACCATAACCTCAAAATTGCCTACCCCCATGAATGCACCTTAAAACTTACAATTTTGAGTTACAAGTACAACAGGTTTATCATGTTTGGTGTCCACTTTTTTTGAGAATGGAATTGGTTTCATGTTTGCTTTTTGTTTTCTGTTAAGCTGATGGAAGCAGTATAAATGGCTGGTAAATTTCTTGCATCTTGATTATCCCTTGTCATTCAGAGCTTTGTATGTTTAAGAATCATTTTAATGTTTCTAGAGGTTTTTATCCAAGGCAAACACTACTAAAAACGGCAAATGGCGAAAGAGAGACACCCAAATCAAAGAAAATGAAGAAATAAGTGAGTTTTGCAGTTTATTTTCCGTTAAAAAAAACAAGAATTGTCAATGTCTTGACATTTGTGTTTAGTGATCAGAACTTATAGCCCCCGTTCACATCTCCTTCTTTCATGTTTAAACCTTCTTTTTCCCCTTCCCCCAAAACTACTAAACCCCTCTTTGCTAAAAAGATTACCCCGCAAAAGAAATCCCCTTTTGTCCACGTAAGACGGAACTAAAACTTTAGTTGATGATATCCAACTGTAATAGTACTCTTCTTATAGCCCCCTGTTTTCTATTTTTTTCAATACTAAAAAACAACACGGGGCTATAAGAACAGTAATTACAGTTAGCTCGAACACATCGAGCACCCGGGCGAAGCCCCGGGGCTATGACTAAGTACATAGATATCGCGGGTTTTTCCGACGGAAAAACCTGTCGGGAAAAAAGTTTTAAATACTTCCACTTACCGACCTCCTATTTGTATATTTCCGACTCCCTGGGGTGGTTTATCACGACTAAATTATTAATAGGACCAAAAAAGCAATTCTGAGTGTTATGAAACAATGTTTCTGCAAGTTTTCGATGTGGTATTTTAGTATGGCAAATTTTAGTATCTCTTATGTTGCCTCAATTTTCTTTCAATTTTGCACCAGTTTTTGACGCCAAACATCCTCGGTATGTACACTGACATGAACTGCACATCCGTTATAAAAAAGAATCAGTGACTTTAGGTATGGATTTGTAAGTCAAGGTGAGTAATGTCAGTTTTTAAATTCGTGATGGACCCTGCAATAGCTATATACTTCATGCACTGTGCCTGACCCCCTGTACACGACCACCCAATATGGAGTGTCTGTCGAGCACCTCGGACTATATTACAGTAGGCTATCATCAACTAAAATGTAGCTCCCGTCCGTAGTGAAAAAGGGGATTTCTTTGTGGGTAATCTTTTTAGCAAAAGAGCGGTATAATAGTTTTGGGGGTGTTTCCATCAGGTGACTAAACCGTGTCATCCTTCTTTCTGACACCCTTATGAATTCGGAAACCTTAATGGAATAAACCACATAAACTGTGTGGTTTATTCCGTTAAGGTTTCCGAATTCATAAGGGTGTCAGAAAGAAGGTGTCACCTTATGGAAACACCCATTTTGGGGGGAAAGAAGGACAAAGACACAGAGACAAAAGCGTCTCATTCACACTTGACTGATCTTCCTCGCCAGAAATCTAAACATCAATTGCGACAGTTCATATTAAGCATTGTAATCCATTATGAATTGTTACATAAACAGACCTTTCATGTATTTGGTCTGAAACTAAAGCACCTGCTCACTATCTTTACAAAAAGTTTACACAATATAGCGGAATTTCTTTGAAGATGAGTGGACAATATCACTCTCAAGAGTATACCTCACCTGGTGCAATTGTTAACATATTTTTTAATTCCAAAGAGCAGTCAGTGAAGAGTATATTGACAGGGTATTGACTCACACACTGTGACAAAACATACCCAAATTTAAATGTTCTTTAGTCTAATTAACAGATGCACTTTAATTATGGCTGACCGTAGAAGTCTAAGTATTGAAATACATCAGCAGTGAATGATTATTCAAGATATTATTGGACTTGCCAAAGACTGGCCTTTTTTTGGTTTGTAGATTATTTTGGACACGCTACCTTCGTCATTTCGAACACTGTTTAGTTTGTGCCTTTTGTTTCGTTAATGGTCTAAATCCCGAAATTTTCTTGGAATGGGGCAATTTAATTTTTGTGTAGAGATCGCGCGAGCTAAACACATTTCCGTTCACTTGTTCGTTTATATTGAAACGGAACAAACGAACAATTTAGATGCGTGGAATGTACAACAGCGTACTAGTAATCTGACGGCAGAGAGCAGATTATACCCCCACAGAACGAGAGGTAAGTAATGTATGGTAATAACTTTCATCCAATTCCATGGGAACAGGTGTCAAAGAACAAAAATGTGGTACATTATTATTGGTATTACGGACGGGTACACCTGAATAACATAATTAGGCATAGCAGTAAATATTTGTTCGGACATTGCCCTATGCAAATCATTCAATAAATGAGTAGGCCGGCCTTTATTTTATGATTTGCATAGGCAAATGTCCGAACAAAGAAACCATTAATGTTATAATATACTGCTTTCAAATTCAACATTTGAACAGGTGGCTTAGACTTATCCTAATCCAGAAAGTCGTAATTTTCGCTGCTATCCCAGCTGGGGTAGATACTCGCATACATGCGCTTGCCAGCAATACCAATAACAGGCCTACCCAACAGACTGTTTTGCTTGCAGAAAAATGGGGCACTGGCGCAGGCAATGTACAGCCTTTAAATCCACTTCAAAAGAGCAAGCCAGTCAGTAAGAGTCAAGAGGGAGGTAAGATTCGTTTGTTTGGATTTGTGTTTTCTTTATTTAATGGTAGTACCGCAAAACAGCAGTAGTGAACTTCTGGTTGTGATGATGTATCGGATGAGTAGGAATAATGGTAGGGTGAATTGTATCTTTTTTGTGGGTACTCTGAGGTTGTTTATAGGTATGGGGATCTTACAATGGGTGTATGTGTTTCTTTTTCATATTATGATTGAATATGGACTAGGTTTTCAATTCAGGCAGGAGCGCCAGATTTGAATCATGTGATTATATAAAGTTGTTCTATCATTTTTGTTTGTTAGATGTTAATACAGATTTCAAGCACGGATCACAGCCAGTTTTTTCCAATTGTCCACCAAGGAGCAGCCTATTTCAGAGAGGATGAAATCTTTGGACGACTGTTCAAGAATCAGAAGATCACCGGTATGATTACGATTCTGACTTTTATTGGATAACGTTTTTTGATTATTAAAGGTTAATCGGAGCCGATGTACATGGGCGCATGAAACCCAGACCACATATGGGATTTTGGAGGAGCATTGGGGCTCCTGAGTACATTATTCAAAATATTGATCAGGGGTATTAACAATCCTGTTTCTCTCCTCACCAGCTTGATTTAAATTGGAGGAATAACAATCGGCCATTCAACAATTTTGACTTTAAGGAAGTATTCTGATAGAAGTTCCTATAGTCATTAACCCATTGCCTCACAAAGTTACGAAGAAGCAGAGACTCCTACAGGGATGAAAAAGGATCGGTTTCTATCAAAAAAACCGACCAAGAGGTAAAAGGCAAAAGAATTCCATTTCCAAAAAACACGAAGAAACAGCTTGAGTGCATGATTATTTGCTGAATGGGAATATGGACCAGGACAGAAACAAATAATGATATCAGTCGCATTAATCCCACCCTACTAATGACTGACAAAAAGGACGGAGCTGGATTTTTGTCTGTGCCGCTTCATTTGCAAAGTATGGAAAGCCGATGGTACCGAGTTACCCGGTAAAACTATATTGAAATCACAAGTCAAGTATCCAGAAATACTCGAGAGGAATGTTGCTACTACAAGCTTGTTTTTTCACTGTAGTTTAAACAGTTTCAGATGACTTTTGTTGCCGAAATAAAAGCAGAGGTTACGAAGGTGTGAATTAGTCCATTGAGCCAAGCGGATATGATTGAAGACGAACATGAAGAACTGTAGACAGTTCTTGGACATGATGAGCCAATGCCAGCTTCTACATTAACATCATTTACGCACTGGTTTGAACCGTTGTGGAAGAGGAAGGATGGAGTTGAGAAAGATAACATATGGGCAAATTACTGTTGTTAGTGTTGCAGCAGAAGTAGATGGGACAAAGAAATATGAAGGGTACGAGCAAGTCTCATCAGTGAAGATCACCGGTTGTCTTAAAATTCGTCCACTACCAACCCAAATACAAACCAGAAGCACCAATGGTGCTGTATCTCAGCAGGGTATATTAGTATGGGCAACAGCCACTCTGGGGCACACTTTTCATATTGTGCAGATATAATCTAAAATACTCACTCAGTCCCCACACATGACCCATAAGTAGAAGAGACTTATGGTAGCACTCCAGTTTTTACATTTATATAGTCAACGAAATCTCTTGATTATACCCTTGGATTTGGGCACAAGGAAATTTATAATTTCCAAAGAATGCCCTTTTAATATCTACATGACATTTACTTAAATCTATGAGCACACCATATGGGCGTTGGATCAAGGTTTCTTCTGAGCATGTTCTGTATTATAGGCAATGAGTGAGAGGCCACAAAAGGGAATTTATAGATTTTTTTTAAAAGAAGGCCCTTTAAGCGAGGACCATGCGACCAGTTTTGACCCAAATCTATGAAAACCCTATATGTGCCGTGGGTCAGCGGTTCTTCTGGACTAAGTATAGTGATTATAGCCAATGATTTGTGCACAAGAAGGAATTTATAGATTTTCAAAGATGCCCCTTTAATCGGCTCACGTGACCTTGACCAAATCTGTTGAACACACCCCACATGGGCCTTCAATCAGTGATTATTCTGAACGAATGTCGCTTTGCAATCAGGCCAAGCGTTTGGCAACAGGATGCATTATGGCAAAGTGTGACAGCATCTCCTCTAAGTCTAGTGATTATAGCATTGATTTGTTGCAAAAGACTGAATTATATATTTTTCAAGAATGCCCCTTTTTAATCAGTATACATGAGCTTGATCCAACTTGGGAAACATACCCTATATGGATCCTTGGGTCAGCAGTTCTTCTAACCAAGTCTAATGTGATTATAAAAATGGATTTGTGCCACAGAAGGAATTGATAGATTTTCAAACAATGCCCCTTAATCGGCCCATGTGACATTTGACCTAATTGCGAACACCCCACATGGGCCTTGGTTAGGCAGTTCTTCTGACCAAGTCTAGTGGATATAGCAATGATTTGTGGCACAAGAAGGAATTGATTTTCAAAGATGCACATTTAATCGGCCATGTGACCTTGACCTTTGTGAGGGCACATGTGTCCTCCAGTGGATATGACTGCCGACTCATGATCAAAGGTTGTAGGGGGTTTCGAGCACCGCTGGGCCAATGTGTTGTGCACTTGGCTAAGGCACTTTACCTCACTGGAGTGGCGACCCAACGATATTCGGGTGGCTGTTATGGGGAATATTACAATCTAGTGCTGATAGGATTGTGCACTTAGCCAGATGCCGGCCTAGATGAAGCGAAATGATGGTGACGATTTCCTGACGGCAGCGTAATAATAATAGGCAACAGCGCTGGGATCTTGTGATGAAATGGCGCTTTATAAAAAGCCATATATTATTTATTTTGACCTATCTGTGAAAACTTCATATGGGCCTGGTCAGCGGTTCTTCTGACCAAGTGTAGGGATTATAGCAATTGATGTGTGGCACAAGAAGGAATTTATAGATTTTCAAAGAAGCCCCTTTAATTGGGCCCAAGGGACCTTTGTGACCCAAAATCTTGAACACCCCATATGGACCTTGGGTCGTTGGTATCTCTAACAAAGATCTAGTGATTAAGCAATTCATTTGTTGGCCACATGAATTTATAGATTTCAATGATTGCCCCTTTAATGGCCCAAAACCCATGACCTTTGACCGTATGTGAAAACCCCCATAGGGACCTTGGGTCAGCGGTTCTTCTGACCAACTCTAGTGATTTATTAGCCATTGAATTTGTGGCACAAGAAGGAATCTATAGATTTTCAAAGGAATGCCCCTTTATCGGCCCATGTGACCTTTGAACCCCAATCTGTGAACACCCCACATGGGCTGGGGTAGTGTTATTAGGACCGATGTCGCTTACCAAGTCTAGTGATGATAAGCAAGTCTATTGTGGCACAAGAAGGAAGTTATAGATTTTCACAGAATGCCCCTTTAATCGGCCCACGTGATCTTTGACACAAATCTGTGAACACCCCATTATGGACCTTGGGTCATGGTTCTCTTCTAACCAAGTCTAGTGATTATAGCAATTTATGTGTGGCACAAGAAGAAGTTTATAGATTTTCAAGATTGCCCCTTTAAAATTGGCCCACATGACCTGTGACCCTCAATCTTGAACACCCCATATGGACCTTGGTTCAGCTGTTCTTCTGACAACGCTATTGATTATAGCCATTGATTTGGGCACAAGAGAATCTATACCTTTTCAAAGAATGCCCCGTTAATCGGCCCATGTGACCTTTGAACCCAAATCTGTGAACACCCCACATGGGCCTTGGGTCAGTGGATTAGTCGGACCGATTTTCGCTACCAAGTCCTATGATAATAGCAATTTATTTGTGGCACAGAAGAATTTAAATTGTGTGACAGAATACAAAACCCCTTTAATATAATCGGCCCACGTGATCTTTGACCCAATCTGTGAACCCCATATGGCCTTGGGTCAGCGGTTTCTCTCTTCTGACCAGTCTATTGATTTATCACATTGATTGGTGGCAACAAACTGATTTATAGATTTTCAAAGAAATGCCATTTAATTGGCTTCTTGTGACCTTTGACCCAAATCTGTGAACCCCCCATATGGACCTTGGGTCAGCGGTTCTATCTGACCAACTCTAGTGATTAACAGCAATTGATTTGTGGCACAAGAAGGAATTTATAGATTTTCAGAAGCCCCTCTTTACTCGGCCCCGTGACCTTTGACCCAATCTGTGACCACCCCACATGGGCCTGTTGGGTCAGTGACTCCTCTGCCGATTTTCGCTGGCAAGCGGCCCAAAGCGTTTGGCACAAGAAAGACCGCAATTATGGGCCAGTGTTAACAGACAGAGTGATAGATAGACAGAGTCAACACATTGCCGATAACAATACCTCATGCAACTACGTTATGCTTGAGTAAAACTTAACCAATGCCTTGATTTTGTTGAAACTGTGCAAGTGCTCATCTTGCCATATTTTGACAATGTTTGGCATTGGCTGCATAATAGAGGCCAATGTTAGGGGCACATGGTCTATAGGCATCACCAAAACCAACCCACAGAAAAATCTGCGAAGCTTTTGGGGGGGCCGAGAATATGAGGCAGAGGAGAGATCAAAATTCCTCGTAGTCAATTGGTGTTTGAATGTTGCACATTTGCCTTCCACGGCAGAAACAATCACAAATGGTGGGGAAGATGGCCCGACAAGCCGCCCTGACACTGCAGGGATCACCTTGATGCTACATTGAAGCTGGTAACCCTAAGTTAATGTTAAAATGTCAAGTTTGTTTAATATACAAAGCTCAACTTAGCTGACCTGCCCTTGCCTTCGCAGTACTAGTCAGAACTTAAACAGTGGGCTAATAGTAACTGTTAGCCGCGTGTTTAGGCAAATGACCCAGGCTGAATAGTAAATTGGCGGCACGACCTGTTTGACATAGGGCACGTTAATTAACATGCCTCATTGTGACAACAAATACTTAATTCTGTTCAGGTGACACCCAATTAGCGATTAGGATTTGTAGTATTGGGAGAATACAAATGCCAATGGAACAGTAAGCCAGCAAGTTGTGTAATAAATATTTGCATTTTTTACAAATCAAAAGGATAGTAGCCGCTACACCTATATTCATGTTGTTTGTTTCCTTTGTTTTGCAATGTTCAGGCTACATGCAGCATATTGCAGCTTTACTATTTGCTGTTGTATAAGCCGTGGAGGAAGGAAAGAATGTGTCATCCACTTCACAGAAGCAAGCATGGGGAAAGTGCCAACGCTTAGTACACTTGACTTTGCTCCAAGAACATCAAGATTGTAGGTGTCCGCCAAGATGTGTCCAGGCAGCCCGTGGGATGCACCCGACCTACCGTTCTGAATTGTCACCCTTGCTTATCAGCTCATAGAGTGGAGAAGCACTCTTCGCTTTTACTTGGGACTGGCTGGTGGCAATTATTACTTAATGGAAATTTGCAGACTGCTTGTACATGAATACAGGCATGAAGAGGATCCCTTTCATCAAAATGCGACATTATGAATGCACTAAACAGAGATAAGTTCACACTTCGATACCTTTGCCCACAGTACTAGATGCTTTTGGCATTCTCAAAGAAGCCAAGAAGGGATTACACCTGAGCTTTATGAAACTACTGCACGCAGATGGGCTATCACCGCAAAGGTAGAATAACTGCTAGTGTTGCAGGTGACTGCATAGGATCCATCAAGCTGGAACTATTTTCAGGACAATGCCAAATTGCTTGTGAATGGGGCTATTTTATTATGGTCACCCAAAGTCACCAGCCCTTAGCTGGGGAAAAACTAATGAACCTATTGCACAAAAGCAATCATCGGCGCACTCACTGCCTGATGAAAAGCACATAAAGTGGGTCACAATTGTGGCTACCCAGTGCAAATACAGTTGTGGACAAGTGGGCTTCAGTTGTGCATTTTGTTGTGAGGACAATAATAATGTATAAAGCAATTGGAATAGATATGGACTCTAGTTAAGCGTCACCCAAGTTAGAATTATTCTTAGAAAGGGAACAGTTGACCAGAACGTGTTCTCAGAGTGGCCGAACACGATGCAAGACAAAAAGGGCTTGTGAACAATGGAAATATACTTGACCTACTGAAAACAATAGTGATCCCACCCCAATCAATGATTATCATGTGGTGTATGTGGAGAGTGTTTGCCAGGAAACAGCCTTGTGACATTGGAGAAAACAAGCATCATTCAATGTGAAAACTGGACCAATGGTTTCATACATTTGTGTGAGGCATCTATAGGAAATGAGAATTTTTTGAAAAAGAGAAAAGTGACCTGGAAATGCCATGGATGAAACTCACAAGAGGAGGAGTACGACAAAGAAAGAACCATGCAGTCTTTTAAACTTGCGAGATCTAACCTCTACGTTACTCAGTGCTTGTAATGAGAGTATGTATCATTCGAATCTCAAGTCATTATTCTAATGGTTTACTTCATTCGGTGAGCTAGTGTCACTAAAAGTGCTATCCACCCTCGGCTGCATAAGTCTACAAGAACGCAGGAAAATAACACCATCTGAAATGTCTTATAAAATTATAAAATGATGAATCAACATTCCAAGGACTTAGATAGACCCCAAGCCGGACAGGACAAGAAAGGACAGTTAATGGCCAATTCACATGTTCTACAGCACAACTCGCACTCTCGCCAACTCATTTCCCACGAAACAAGAAAGACTGGGAACTGGTACACTAAACTAAATATTGATAACCAACATAAGAACACATGAATTTAGAATAGCAATTACCTCCCATTTAAAGTCCCTGTGGCCACGCCAAATTCAGGCAAAATTACCCTGTGATTTCTTTGGAGTTTTCTGACCGCCAGATCTTTGTTCCCCTTAGTACCAAGTACAAAGGTCAACAGTACAAGTTGAAAAAAAAAGATTGTTTCATTAAATGTATTAGTAATAGTACTAGAATCACCCACTCAGCCACATTTAACCAGTTGAGTCAATTGATAGTTGGGGACAGTTGTTATTGATATCCCTTGGCATAGCAAATATTGGGTTCATTTCCATGACGTGAAGTTTAGCATTGAAAAAATATTAGCATACACTATAACAAGCCTGTGAATCGAAGTTGTTTTTGTATTTTTGATGTCTTCCGTGAAAAATGTGGAAGTAACATATCAAGCAAGAATTAAGCTCAGTTGGTTTAAAAGTTCTGAATTCAGGAAACCTTTCACACTATAAAATTGCAAAATTTGACTATTTTGGGATTTTTTTTTCATCACTTACAGACCACTTAGATGTGATCAGTATCATCCAAAACATGTACAAAAACAAATTCCTACGTGACATGTTAGGTGACCCTAGTTCAAAATTTTCCGGTACTTTTCCACTTTTTCTGGTAAAGGTTTCTGAAATCTGCAACTTTTAAACCAAAATGGGCCCAAAAACTTTGCTTCATCGGTTTTTCACTGAAGACATTCAAAATACAAAACAAAAAACTTATACAATGATTGTTATTAGTGTATGCTAATATTTTTTCAGATGCTAGATTATATCGGTGTACGCGCCACAAAATAAGCACACCTATGTGTGGTCCTTTTAGTCCATTTCGCACCATAGCAACTTTTTGAGGGCCTATTTTTACTAGGGGGATTAAAAGAAAGTAATTCTTGACTTTATTATTGAGCAACAAGTGCAAACTACTGATTATATAAATAGCAATTAATATAAAGTTTTTGTAATACTTAATCACATTTTTAGGCTGAGTCGTAAAAACTTTGAGAGCCCATACTTAAAACGGACCTGGAATTTGAATTTTTCCTTTTGACCTCCGTATGTTAGCACCATTGAAATGCTACCTTGAATGCAATTCAACAAAAAATCTGAAGAGGGGTGGGTTCCATATATCCTTGGTGTTGTGGCATGGAATGACCCAATTGTTAAATTCAGGTACAGTAAACACAGAAATTATGCAACAAATTGGGCTGAGATGCATTTTGGATTCAATAAATAAGTAGGCCTATGTAAGAGGCCACCAGCTAGTTCTTAAGGCCTGGC
This sequence comes from Ophioderma brevispina, assembly GCA_023653785.1. Lineage (NCBI taxonomy): Eukaryota > Metazoa > Echinodermata > Ophiuroidea > Amphilepidida > Ophiodermatidae > Ophioderma > Ophioderma brevispina. The sequence goes on from JAMKCH010002729.1 coordinate 29,278, forward strand.
ACTTCAGTTAAATATGGTAGAGAGCCTACATATATGACCATGATGACAGACCTCCCAAAGCTCTGAAAATAATCAGTAGAAGCAGCTGGGACAGGATTCCTACATTGATTCCTACAAGATTTGCTGCAGGCTTCGCAAAGTTATTGAAAATAGCAGTGCAGAGACTACTATACAGAGATGAAAAGATTGGTTGTATTAAAAACAGTATTCATACAAACACGCCGAAAAGAAAAGCAGCTTGGCTGCAGGATTATCAACGAATGGAGATTAGGAGAATGATAAGCAGCAAACAAATAATAAATCGCGCATAATTCCACCATACTAACGATGCAAAGACGAGCTGGATTTTGTCTGCCATCCATTGCAAAGTATGAAAAAGCCGATGGTACCGAGTTTCCGGGTAAAACTTATTTGAAATCACAACAGTATCCGGAAATAACCTCAAGATGAACTGTGTATACTACAAGCTTCTTTCAAACTGAGGTTTAAGCAGTTTCAGATGCCTTGTTTAAAAAATAAAAAGAGCTACAAAGGTGGGAATAAGCCCATCGAACCAGCAGATGTAATTGAAGACAAACCCCGGGGGGGCCACTTGTATTCAAGGTGATAAGAAAACGCGTTAAAAAGGGTTGTCTTTTTTCAACAGGCGATGTACGCCGCGCGTACCATCGTTTAGGGTGTTACAAACAGCAAAATATGGGATAAAAAGGGTGGTTTTCTTAACCCTGTGAAATGGTCATGTTATATCTCATTAAGTCGGGATCAAAATCATCCAAAGTATTGTAATCAAACTTGGAGTGAAGTAAAGTAATTAAAGCAAGATAATACAGGGAGATTTACGATTCCAATTGCACCAGCAAGTGCTGTTGAGGGGATCATAAACACAAAAATACTTGTTAGGGGTTATATGAGTTTTAGCTTGTTTTTAAGTCGGTGAAAATATGGTTTAGGGTGCATTTTGAAAGTCATGTTCACGAATTCATATCCACTTTGAATACAAGTGCCCCCCCCCCCACCAGGAGACAAACATGAAGAACTGTAGAAGAACATGACTTCTTTGGGACCATGAGCCGCCAAAGTAGCTTCTACATAACATATTTACCTAGTGGTTTGAAACCTTTGTGTAAGTGGAAGGATGGGGTTGGTGAGAAATATAAAACATATTGGGCAAAGTTATGTGGAGGCAGAGAAATGGGATGAGACAAAGAAAACAAGCAAAGAATTGAGGGGTACCAAAAGTAACCATAACAACCAGGGTTGTTCTAAAAGTTCTTACATACCAATCCAAAGGACATAAAACTTACCCAAAAGTTTCTTTTGTTGAAACTATGTAAAAGTGCCTTGGTCTGCCTTAGTTTGACAAGTTTGGCATGTGCTGCATAATTTGAGGCAAAATGTAACAAGTGCTTCAGTGTTATAGTTATCCCCAAAACCTAACCTCAAAAGGTATCTGGGGGGAGAGCTGTCAAATATTTAAAATGCATTTTCGTTTCAGTATTACCAGAGCAAAAATTAGAGCAATGGGTAATTTTTTACCCAGGGATGGACTTTAATCTTATTTGTTGCCTGTGTAAGTAAGATGGAAATCTTGACAAACTATACCTTTTAATTCCTTTAAAATGATATAAACATTCAGGTACATTTAGAACACAATTTGACTCCTGTACTAATTTTATTTTACAATTTCACAAGCTTCCACACATTTCCAGAGTGAACCCTTAAAATTCGATTTAGCAACCATTCAACTATACAAAAAGCATCTTCAAACCTTTCCCAAACTCCGAGAATCGTATATGCTATGATTACCTTAGTATTTGAAAATCCAGAAATGTTTCCAATGTGTGAAGGTGGCCTGTTAATGTTATGCACTCATATTTGCACTTAATTTTGAGGCAAAATGTACGACAGTGAATCATGTTGGTGTTACCTTTTATATGAGAATGGAGTTGGTATGATTACTTATTACGTTCTGTTAAAGCTGATATGAGGTGGTAAATTCTTGTGTATTGATATCCATTGTCATTCAGGCATTGTATTGTGAATATCAAACGTTTAGAGGTTATCTGAGGGTAAGACAGAGGGCACCAGCGACGGACGAGGCGGAGGGGAAATACAAAATCCTTGTCATCAAATTGGTGGATGGTGGCATAAATTCCACTGCATGGCCAGAAACAATCACAAATGGTTGGCAAGATAGCCCGACAAGCATACCTGCACTGGCAGGGATCACCTGCGAGCTACATCAAAGCTGGTAAGCTAAAGCAATGTTAAATGTGTAAGTTTGTTTAGTGTACAAGCTCACTCAGTGATTTTTTTCAACTTGCCACTAGCCTGCCATAACTTAAACAGTGCAGCTAATAGTTAACTGTAGCAGAAACCTGTTCGGGTAAATGACCCAGGATTTGAATAGTAAATTGTAGCACAAACGTTTGACAACAGGCATATTCAATATGGCTAACTCCACGTGACTGAAGGGACAAATTTAAGCACCTTTTAGTTTTCAAAAGCATGCAAGCAAAAAATCTGCATGGACAGCCCCAAAAGGTACCACTCCCCAAAGCAAAGAGAAATTGTTCATATTTAATTAAAAAATACAAATTGAAACCAAATGTTTATTGCCTGTATGGTTGCACTTTGAAGTGAGGGTGACTGACGGGACAAAAAGTACCATCACTGTTTTGAAAAAGTAGATTTAGTAAAATCTGTTTTACATCTGCGATTTATTGCAAATTGTTGAATTAATCATCTTGCAAAGCATTTTACACCAAATTATAATTATTTAAAAAAAATTAGGATAATTGATAAAAACCTGAGAATTCCAAAACTGGTGGCCTATCAAAATCTGTGACTGAAAGGACGTGACTGAGGGACATTTTTGGAACATTTTTCCATTGTTCTTTACAGCAATGCTGCATTGCTCAACTGATACTTTGGGGGTTTATTTTGCCACCACAAAGCTTAAAAATAAATCAAAACATAATCAAATGTGACATTAAACATCATTTGAGGCATTCATGGAAGGGAATCCAACTAAAATATGCACTACATTCAGTACCGATAAAAATGGGAAAAATTTCAAGATGTTAACCATATTGGCTGCCAGGTGGAAATTTAATGTCAAAATGAGCATTAAAATAACTGTTCTAGTCAGAATTTTGGCAGAATCGAATCCTGAAAGTAAAAAACTAAGAATTTGTAACTTGAAAATTTTCCCTATGGAATGTACATGAAAAAAGTGCCCAAATTCCAAATTATAGGGCTGGAGACTAAATATTTGTAATTTTGTTAATTTGTTCATCCATGGATATGCAAAGGTATTATCCTCTGAAGAATGTTAATCATTTGTTAAAACAGGGGAAATAAGTCTTTAATCATCATGCCAAAAAATGAGGGATGATATTGCATGGTGACTGATGGGACACAGAGACCAACAGTGATGAGGGACACATTTTTTGAGATGGAATATTTACTTAACTAAAGATCAGGAACAATTTTGTACGTGGTTTTTATTATGAGGAACAGTTGGATAGAGACCCTAGAACTTACATTAACTTAGAATGAGAAATATTACCTGTAATATAAAAAAATAACCGACTTTTTAATTTCAAAACCCCATACCGGAAACATACAGTATCCATTAATGATATTATAACTGGGTTTTCAATTTTATCTTGGAGTGTTGCAGAGGTAACAAAGTTGCTATAAACAACAAATAAATATCTTTGGTGAATGTGGGCACTATGTAAAACATGGGATCAGATTTTACTGCCATTGGGCTACTCACACTGGTGGTTGTTCCAGTTCCATCCAAGTTCAAATGTCATAAAAATAAAGGATATTAAGGAACACAAAAAAGCCGAAAGCGGTTCCTGACGGCTAGTAGTCTACTGTACAGGAAGAATAATTACAAGAGAAGCGTAACTTTTTTAACATTTCATTGCAGATGCAACCATTTTCATGGAGTTAGCCATATGTAACATGACTCATTTTTTGTAAAAAAAATAAAAAAAATATCCAATTTGTTATTAGCCTGCGGTTAACCAATAAATTCAGTTACTCGACATGGTGTTGCCACCTTTGTCCCTGCCTGATTTACCAATCGGCATGCACCTCGCTTATGACGTAGTATCTTTTGGTATCTATTGTCTTCTCCCCGTCCTTCAGTCTCACGGTAATTTTGCCACTTTGCTCTCAATCCGTTGCACTGTGGTTGAAAAAATTTGATCAGAGCATCATTTTATTAGGCAGGTTGCTGTTCTTTTATTGTTTAGTACGATTGTCGTCACATATTGCGGTCAAACAGTTAATTATCATCAAAATATTAGGGTCGCGACATGGTGGAACCAAACGAAACTGACCAAAATTCAGCTCTCAAAATAGAAACGAGCAGCAAGTATTCTTCATGCGCACCCTGAAAATGTAACCAGAAGACAAACAAGCTCTCAAGCCAAAAGCAATCAGACAGTTGATGATATGATCAATCGCTTCGACATCATAAGGATTAAGTGTTAA
>JAMKCH010002730.1:0-36981 GCA_023653785.1 Ophioderma brevispina
GTCATGAACAAAGCCGATCTATGGCGGCTTCAGCGCCATCCAATAAGCTACGCGATTGTTTTACATGTGGAAAGACCGAGCTCGTCAAATTTTATAACAGTCCCATTGGTTTCCTGTTGAGAACAGAATTTAATCAGATCATAGCTTTAACTGTTTTTTTTTTTATTCAAAGTCAAATCACTTCACATGCAGGTCCCAGAATACCTTAGCAATGTCCTTGAGTTGTACAACACCTCTAACTCTGAAGATAGCAGACGTCGACTTCGCTCTTCTCTGATGCCACCAGGCTCACGTACCACGCTCCTCGAAACACCTATCTGTGTTTTGACAAGGCTTTTCAAGTTTGTGGTCCAAAACTTTGGAACCAACTCCTCCTGTTTGGAGAGGCGCCGTCCTTCTCTATCCTGGAAACAACCTGTTTGAAAACTCATCTCTTTCCAAAGGAATTTGTTTTCTCCCTACTTTAGTATGTTTTGTAGTATTATGTAAAGCCTGAGTTCTTTGTAGAGCGCTATATAGATGCCGTTATTATTATTATTATTATTATTATGAGGAAAATGTGTGATTTCCTGCAGCAACATTCAACACAATATTTGCGAGGAGTTTACCTTCGTAGTAAATCCAATCGCCGATGTTTCAGTCGGGGAGTTTTCAAATGCTCGTTACACAAATCAATCCTCGGCAAGAGTGTTCCCGTAAACGGTTGTTTCATACTTTGGTTCATTAGCCTTCGGTTCTTAAAAGTAGAAAAAAATTAGCATTTTTTTTATTTGCTTTTTTTAAGTTTTTTATTTTTTTCTTTTTTGTTAATATATCATTGAGCCTTAAAAATTGGGAAAGTGGCGTGGTCTACTAGAGCGGTTAACCTCGGAGCAAAGTGTCCTCGGTTCGAATCTCAGTGGAACCACTTGCTGGATTTAATTCGGAATCAAGTTGGGATTTACTTGTAATAACAATATTAATTAAAACCTGACTATACCTACCTTCTCTCCATGTTTCTTTGAAATGGGCAAAGGAACCATAGAAAGCTTGCACGTCCAACCCGGTGTGTGTTTCGTATAGTATGTTTGAAAAAGGTTGCAATATGGCGCCTGTTTAAAGCCGTTCGGACCGCTAAACGCCTGAGCGTTTCTTGCAATAAATAAATACTTGAAATACATTCATATACTATTTTGGTATCATCAAATGTGGAACAATCCCAACGATGAAGTTTAGGTATAATTTTTCACGTTTAGTTATTCGTTTGCAACTTACGTGCAAGGCGTTTTTGCCATGGCGCATGAATGTGATTGCTATGCTGAGAGCATTTAGACATGTCTTTAGGTGACATTCAAAAATAAATCCTAAAATTAATTCCGGGATGAAAGGGTTAATTAACTGCTGCCATCTCAATTTGAATGTTTTCTGTTCTAATATTATTATTTGTAAAGTCCTCTAGTAATTTGGCCCTACGGCCACTATTTGCGATTTAAATAAACCCGTTTTCTAATTTATCGTATTTAAGATTACATCTCCAAAAGGTGAACGCAATTGCACAGAGTATTTTAATGTTATATGGGTTTGCTGGTGAAAAAATCTTTGGGGTATCTCGGTCCCGCACGATTTCTAGAAACGTCCCTTTAACGATATATGATTTGCGCTCAGAACCGATCTACTACTTGGGTCTTGTATCATTTCAAATTTTCTCTTGTATTAGTTTGTTAAATAGTGAAATAATAAACCAGTCAAGAATGTGGGTACATATAAATATTCATAATTAAAAAAAAAAAAAAAAAAAAAAAAAAAATCATTGGTTTTTTTTTATTAAGCAGTTTTTTTTTTTTTTTTTTTTTAATATTACGTTTTTTTTAATAAATATAATCATACATAATTAAGATTTCTCTTTCTGCTTTTCATATCAAATTGTTCTTTGTTTACTAAAGTTTATATAAAAAAGTTTGCTTACAAGTACCATATATGAGCTTTAATTACCCTCGTCTTACGGGGGGGGGGGGGGGGGGTTGTGTTCCCACCCCCCCCCCCCGTGAAACTTCACTTCCGGTGACGCTAAATTCTAAAAAACTTTTGTAAAAAGCTTCTAGGTAATCGTTCTCTCCTCTTGTTCCGGTCGTTCATCGAAACAATGTGAAGGGTAGCACCTTCACCCCGGGGTTAGGGTATGTCCGTCAAAGTCTAAGGGTCAGGGTGTGGTTGCCAACCCCAGGATATTATTATGGTGCATTTTTGAAAATATTATGCACAGTATGCCTAAAACATATAGTTTATGTACAAATAGCCAAATGCCATCATTTAGAGCTGAAAACCCGCAGAAAATCCTATATTTCTGCGATTTTTAGCGAACTTGGATTTTTCGCCTATTTTGCGGTCGTGACAAGGGCCATTTTGATCCGATCAGCGGACTTGTGACAAAAAGAAAAACCATACTAGGGTTTTTGGTACTTATTTTGGTATCAAAATGGAAAGATGCGGACCATAGCTATCCATTTGTATCAAATTATAAGCATCGTGGTGTCTTTATACAAATTCTCGAAGGGTGGTGGTTAACCACCCCCACCCCTCTTGGTACCGTGTTTACAAAAGGCTTGAGTAATACGAGTTAACATGTTTTAGCCTTTTGAGTAATGAAGAGGTTTAGTTTAGAGTAGTAAAAAATATAAACAGCACATTTTCCTAAAAGCAGTATTAAACAGGCGGAATTAAGAAATTCTTTAATTATCTTTCAGTGCTGAGTCTTACGTCCCTTCTTTTGTCAACCCTCGATGTCAAGTATTTATGACTATGTACGATCCTTAATGTTTTTAATATTTAGTATCTTTACAGTCGTTTATAATATTCTTATGGTATAATGCTCTTCTCTTTTTTGTATTCCTCAACTACTTTTTTATTTTAATAATTTTTGAATTTACTTTTTGGATCACGACGTCTTAAAAGACACGATGAGCATTTGAGGCTCTGGCACTGCATGATTTCATCGCCTTGGCAACACGTGGGAACGACCTTATATGGTCCTTAAAAACCCAGTGGTAATTGCCTAAAAGGTATTTAGACAACATATTTGTGAGATGTCATTTAACAATATATAATTAGAGGAATTGACATAATGATAATTCATGAGCTGATAGAGAGACTCTCCACCAGCTTTGGATGACTCACTCCTTATTATGAGGAAAATCACGTGCAAATCCATCTAAGACACAGTGTGTGCTTTCCTCTACGCAACCGTGAAAGCCAACCGTCAGCTTAAAGTTTACCTGGTCGTGGACCTTCCCTGGAGAACTGTGATAACCCTGTCTACCCTAGGAGTTAATCCTTGGTACGCAAACTCTCTCTTATAAGACCCCCATCAGAAGACGAAGAGTGACGTATGTTCACGCAAATAACGATCTTGAACAAACTCACTGGCACAGATGGGGTGCTCGGCCAATAACCCTAAGACGACTCACTATGCCGTGTGCTATCTCTGTGCAGCTTATGCCTGCCCTGTATGGGACAGGATCAAACCCATGCCAAGAAGCTTGAATCACCGCGTTAAATGCCTCCTGCCGGCTTATCACAGGATCCTCCGTCCAACAACCACGGAAAACTTGTACATCATAGCAGGAATTGCTCCCCAGACATCCGCCGTGCGTAGCGATCCAGGCAATAGCTTAGCGCCAATTATCCATGTGAAGCACCCTATGTCCTGGACGTCCTGCTGCAACCATCCTTAATCCCAAGAGGTTTTCTTAAGCAAAGTCCCACCCTTTTCAACGTCCCTCCTAAAGGAGTTAGAGAGTCGCCTTGTGGAACACCAGATTGCCATCACAACCAAGTAACATCATCGGTTATTGAACCTCTGGTGATCATCTCCCGCCTGTAGCTGACTCCTCAGGGCCTTAAATGGCTTGCCTCAATAGATTGAGAAACCCGAACTTGGCCGTCTAAGTTTTCCGTATGCAGAGGTAGGGCTATCTGGAAGCAGATCAGGATCTACCACCTGTGGTTGTGGACAGCACCACAGACAAGAACCCCTCTTGGTCTGCCCCTGCTGGAGCACAGTGCACAAACAAGGACCTTGCGGAATTCAAGTGAAGCAGCCAGCGGTGTACCCATCTCTGGCTAGATCATCTTTGAGACCACATGTTGGACCCTATAAGAAGCGAAGAAAAAAAGCTGATATTACAAGGTTTGTAACCAACTTTTGACATTTTGAGATATGTGCAATTTTAGTTCTAAACAATAACAAAAATGGAATTTTCACGGGACGTGGGTTTCTTTAAACAACTTTATATATTATTAAAAAATATTCTTAACAAATATATTCTCATTAACGCAAGCAAATTAACTTGTAAAAATAGTATTATCTCATAAAAACCAATTTCAGATAGACCCTTGTTATTCGTCAGTGACGGAAATCCCTGAACACCTCATGGCTTGAATTTTATTACCTCATCTACTGGCACTGGCATAACGTCCCCATAGCGGAGTAGCTTGAGTGAGAAGGAAGCAATATTCCAATCGTTGACAAAGTAAGTTCGAATCCTTATCAAGAAGAAATACAAAACTCGAAATCTCAATTATCTTCTTATCCCCGAAAGTTAAAAATCAATCTACCACTTTTTGTATATATCGTCAGTAACGCAAGGCCCTGCAAGTGTCAATTCTGCCATTGGGATTTACAAACAGATTGGAGCGGAGAAAACGTTAAAGTTGGACTGAGATTCACCATATCAGCATAGCAATTTCCCATGTCATTAATCATAAGTCGTAGATAGCATACACTAATGTAAACATTTTTAGAATCTCCCCTACAAGTATAGCACGATCGTTCAGCAGCCGGGGCTTAGATATCTACAGGGCTCCTGTGTGTAAAGTCACAGTGCGCCCGGTGGTGGCAGGAGATTTGTCCGCCGGTCTCAAACATCCGGGAAACAATGGGTGGGAACATAGGGCAGTCGATCAGTTGACTCTTCAGTACATTATTCACGCTTTATTCGTTGTCGTCTATGGAGCCCGGACTGTGGTTCCTGCCGGACCATATCCCTTTACACCGGCGCTCTATGCGGCGCCCGGCCCCTGTGCTCTGCAAACAATAGAGAGGGCACGATCGCCGGTGCGCCTGCAAAGCCGTTACCATCAACTACCTACCACCCTGGGTGGAAAAGGCATATCCCTTTACCCAAAAATCAATTATGGAATTTCTGAAAGACAAATCGATGTATATATACTCGATCGGGTAGATTATGACGTTCCGTCCCCCTGGGAGTTTTGGGGCCCTCTTCCAATAAGCGAGAGGGTCAACCTAGCTCCCCGGAAAAATGAAAGAACCCAATGCACGTTCACACCAGGAATCTTGGAGACACTTCCGTCATTTATAACTCGCTCACCTGCCACTTAAATACCATTTCATTTCAAGTATAACTCGCATTATAGTGTATTTCACAATGCCTTAGCATGACTTACAATAACATGTTAACAGAAGTCCCTCCGCAAGAATGGTACGGGGTCCAATATCGATCGTCGCCCACAAGACATCACTACTTCGTAGTTTTTTTAACAAACACTTGTTTTCCGAGAAAATCGCAATTCAAAATCTACCGCGCATTTCATGTCCTACTACGGTAAACGAAGCATAAAAGAACATCTAGACTTTACTGTTTTGAAGAAAACATTTTAAAGTCAATTTAACCATATAAATCCAACTTAAAACTGCAATTATATTATCTTAATTAGCTCAAAGTTATAAGTCTTATGGGTGAAATACACAAATAATGGGTATATTGCAAAATACGACGCATATTAACAAAAAACACCGTTGTTTTTCAATGTTCGTAAAATAGATCAACTATGTTAAAAGCTTGTTTACGAAATAACGATGGAAAATCGTCAATTAGATCTGTATGTGAAATCCTTTATTTTAGGATCGACAAAATAGAACGCTATACTCACCACGTATAAATGAAGGGCGATTTTAAAATACGAGAGTATGTGAAATTCGGATATGATGATTTTACCAGGAAAATGCAAAAATCTGTAATTATAAAACTATTATTAGGCTCTCACATTTTTTAAACTTTGTGGATGGCAAGAATCGATGAACTAAGTCATTAGGCGGAATTTCGCAAAAACCCTCAAAAATGTGAAATCACCATAGGTGAAGGCTGTGCGGGCGACCGAGATGATCGAATATATCAATCTATGCCAATAGTATTCTTATTCATGAAAAAGTGTATAAGACTAGCAGCAAAGCTCCCAGTTTTGTTGAAAAGCATACCAAACTAGTTTGTCTGGATTCCAAACCATGGTATTAAATAATGAAGACAAACCCTCTGGAATTGATTCTAATACATCCGACTCCAACATGGAGTAAACCTTGAGTAGACAATATCAATAGAGCTATAATTGAGGTGATTAGATTTTGAGATTGATTTTAATATTTTGTAAGAATAGGTCGTAAGAATACTTAAGCAGAATTGAGTTAAAAGGTGTCATTTCAAGTATGTGTGTTATTATATTTCCAATACATATCATCGTAACAGAGTGGCATAGATATGGTGTATATCATATTAAAAGCCCATCTATTTGTCGATCCAGTGGTATTACTGAATTACTAGCTTGTGCAGGTCATCATTTACGATTTTAAAACATTTTAACTATCTTATTGGACTTTAATGCATGCCAACACAAGCTAATATTAACCTATTTGTATTGTTGGGTTATTGATCTAATTCTAACAAGTTTGTAACCATGGTCCCAAAATCCCATTTCCGCCTTCGCAAGGCTATCACAGGCAGCGAATGAAGTGAGACCATTCAACAGACAGAAGAATGCATGAATGACAACTCGCATAGGCTCGCTGACCGCAATATTCATCACTACTAAGGGCTTTGTCTGGCTTCCTAGTGGTCATCGCTATCGCTATAATCCACAGCAATTTCTCTGGTTCAGGTTTTCCTAAATCCTCTCCCAAAGCCCGTACATTTTCCTCCACTGAAATTACCAAATACCTTTCGCTGCCACTCGAATTCGTCTTCAAAAATCTTTGAAATTCCCATTCGTGTTTGTGGCGAGAGGCCATCATCGTCATCAGTGTTACCAGTGAATATAGGCGCATCTCCGTAATTGGCACCTCTTACAAGGCCCATGTTTGCCACTTTGGCCCTATATAATGATGCATATGCCTCAAATGCGAAAAACCGTCTTCAAGAGAAACATACTGGGATCTTTACAGTGTTTTTTTCGTCTAAATATAACAATAAGTTCCAGAAAGTACAACCCAAATACAACCCTGTCGTTTGTTTGTTTTTTTTGTTCTCCGTATTCGCATAGGAAACAATCATGAGAAATACTCCGGGATAAACCGACAGCATACCAGCATACACATTGAACATTTTGTCGATTTTTAAGAACTAAATACACATTTACATTTTGTCGATTTTTATAACTAAAAACACTGGAACAAACGTACAAATACACGCGTCTTTTAACACTTGAGTGAATCTTCACACTCCCGTTGGTGCGTGGACCCCTTCTAAGCTGAAAAAACACTTTGGCCGTTGATTTTCCCCAAAACACTGGTCATTTGAGGGACCCCCCCCCCCCCCCCCCCTCCCATGCACTTAAGTGTTAAACGGTTTTAACAAAATTTCTCTAAATGTTTTATAGTTTCTTTTAATATCTTTTTTTACTTTTAATTATGATGTATTGCTTATATATTTTGTCATCTTTTACTGCAAAGTATAATTTTGCTTTTATTAAAAATTCACTAACATTGATATTTCAACTATCCGTAATGAGTATGAGCTTCGGGTTTATGTACAGTATGCAATCCCATCTCTTAGATATCTTTTGACTGTTCATGAGTTTACAGATACCCAGCTTGAAATGTTAGGTCATATTCACACGAATGTAATTAAATCGTACCTTGGAATGTCATTTAAAGGGTCCACTCCAGCCATTTTACATAGCCCTGATGGCCTTGCTATTCCCAAACTATTAGTTGTTTATTTGTAATCTCATTCGCTAACTTACGGCAGGTGTATGATGAAGGCTGATGATAGTGTTCTCCACGCCCTTCGTTCCAAATTATCTAGAGAAAATATCTGGAAGCGGAATTATTCAATGGCAGACTAATTTCGAAATTGCAACAAATGGACGAAGGTCAAGGAACAGATCAAAAGCCTTCTCGTAACCCGCCGTAGAGAATATTGGAGGGGATATCTCCAACCCCTTATCCAGCAAGGAAATGTGCTTAAACTCATTGATTCCGAGAACTCTGATCTTACATGGAGATCTATTATTTATAACCTGCCTCGGGGTGTCTTGAGTTTTGCAGTTAGGGCATGTATCGATTTTCTCCCAATGTTTACCAACCTGCGTACTTGGGGCAAGCTTATCAATGTTAAGTGCAATTTGTGTTCAAACAAGGAAACCCTCCATTATGTTCCTAATAATTGTCCTATTTCACTCGCACAAGGTAGATATACGTGGAGGTATAATTCCATCCTCGCTTCTCTTGTTAAACACCTTCAACAACTCATTTCGGAACATGCCGTCTCCGCATTTAAACTCTATGCAGACATCCCGGGCTCGTCTATCAACGGGGGTATCATTCCGCCCAACATTCTTTCAACCAGTCAACGCCCGGATCTTGTCATTGTTGACAATGTTAAAAAACGCATCCATGTTGTAGAACTTACTGTTCCGTTTGAACTGAACATTGAAAAAGCTCACACTCTTAAGACCGAAAGGTATGTACCTCTCTATTGTCGGGTATCAACGCAAGGGGTTACCAGGGTGAGCTTAATTATGTCGAAATTGGCTCACGGGGGCTTATCACCAAAGACAATAATAAGAGGTTTAGTGCAATATCCAGATTCATTGGTTCTAAATCAAAGAAAGCTGTTTTTACAATGACCTGTCTAAAACCGCACTCTTGTGCAGTTATGCAATGTGGAACTCAAGACAAGAGTCCTCTTGGGAGGAGTGTCCCTACCTTAAGATCTAACTTCGGGCTTCGTTTAGACTCTCCCAAGACGACTCTTTCCACTTTTTAAAAGATATATTGTTTACAAATTTCTCAATATTTTGCCGTTGTAATACCATTTATATCGTTCCTGCGGGTTTCAGGGACTCTTGGATATAGCAATGTCTTTTATGTAATTGTTTAATCTGTGCCATCCTTTATGGGATGGACAGGTCCATCCCGTATCCTGGATTTATCTGTACGTTTTTTTTTTTATATTTTAATAAAGACTGGATTTTAAAAAAAATCGTGAAAATATTCTGTAATGGATCTTTATTTCACGTTTAAAAGCCATGCACATTCACTGCGATTTCTAATAGTTTTCATAGTTTTTCGAATTGATTAGGCGGTACTCCAGATATATATATAATATAGCTCACTTAAATATACCTCGTAAACCATCGGTGTGCTCATGTGTGTAGGTTTTCCTGCGTTTGCCACGTACAGTCGTCACCAGTGTACCAGCTGACTCGGTAAAGAAGCGACCAGGCTCTGCGATTACTTCCACAGTAGACTCATCGGGGAAATACTTTTTTAGCCCTTTATTTACAGCTTCGGCAAACTTTTAAGAAATCACAAACATAATAATAAATATATTAATTATAAAATGCTTAAATGAAAATGGCAAGACAATGGTAATGATGATGGTGTCGTTTTTTAGTGTGTGTCGATCATTAGGGATTATTTTTCGTCATATTGTACCTCTCGAATTTAAAATCTTCCGGCCCCGTGTTTTTCTTTCCTGGAAAACCTCCACCAATGTCAAGCAAATTCATCTTGAAGCCTATTTCGCGCCTTCGTCAAAGACATGCGAGCTTCTGTATAGGCTCACTTCAGAAACGGAAGGATTATGGTAGCTCTACCAATATGGAAACTGAAAATAAAATTAATGAGCGATATTATTGTAAAAAAATGTAGGCGAGATTCCCAAGTTCAGGAGCAAAGTATTGCATCGGAGGAAAGCCTCCGACGGACCATGTCGCCCCCGTGCATCAAAAATACCTTAGCCGTCACGCAATATTCACATTTTAAGAAACAAACTCACACGGAACATTTATAAGCGCCATGGAGAAATATTCTATAGCCAATAGCATATTGATCTACAATATGTCTTATTGTCAGGGAATCACTCTTTGCACTGGGGGCCGGAATTTGGTCGCCGCTACATTTATTCCTTTGTAAACGGTGTGTTTATTGACCCCACTTAAAATTCGTGAGTCATCAGCCGTGTCCACACGTGTTAGTTACTACCGGTATTAGTCGTGTCCACCACGTGGTAGTATTAAGTTAATTACGGTATTAACTAAGTCCGATGGAATTAAAAAAAAACAAATCCCTAATTCCCTCAGCCTATTGTACCCTATGTAATCGTCTCCACATGCGGTGGAAAAAGTCACGTAGGTCAAAAATCTTTCACACTCTAATATGTCGTCGAAAACAGTGCTTACTTGTTTTTGGTAACATGCACAGTTAAGTCCGACGAGCATGTCCACCACGCTCATTTACACTACCGGTCGTAAAGGTACGACCGGACTTAACCCTGATCTTCTTCGGCATAAATCGCGGACTAAAGCCTAGTTAGGGTCGATAGAGTGCGTTCACACGGCAAAATTTATAACAAACACTAAAACCGATCGATTTAAGGTCCGGTATTAAGTTACTTATGTCCGACCGCATGTGGAGACGATTACAACAGGGGACAGTAGGCGTGAGGGGAATTAGTGGATTTGTTTTGTTGAATTCCATCGGTCTTCGTTAATTACCGTAATAACGTCGTGTGGACAACGACTATTTAACTAAGTCTGCCGGAATTCAAAAAACCATCCCCTCCTCCCCTCACGCCTATTGTCCCCCATTGTAATCGTCTCCACATTGCGGTCGACATAAGTCACTTAATAACCGGACCTTAATTGATCGGTTTAGTGGTTGGATATAAATTGGCCGTGTGGACGCGCGTCGGGGTTAACTATATCGGACCTAACTTGGCTTACCCTTTGAACACTGACCCCCTAATATATCCGGTACTCCCATCATTGACCCCCCCAGCTCTGCGTGTACACTGTTTTAATCCCAGCTGTGGGGTGGGGCATCTAGTGCTGTAAACAAATGCAATTATCAAGATATTTGTAAACAACTGTTTACCAAATACAGGATTTCACAGGGGCCATGAATTTCATTGGGAGTGGAAACGGCGTTCTGGTTCTGTAAACCTCTGTGTTCCTAGTCCCACCTAGGGGAGGGACCAGCGGTGTGTATTTACAGCCCCACGACCACGACCCCAGCTTTGTCCCATCATGTACATGTAATTGTAAACACTAAAGTATTACCAATTCAGCTCCATATTCGTCATCCTCCGAGTCACTTTCAGACTCAAAATCATCACTATTATGATAATCATACTCATTGGTAGCATCCAATGCTTCCTCGGCAGTCATTCTCCTCTTCTGCGCCATATTGACAGCGAAAAATAGACCAAACAACAACACAGAAATATCCTATATATCACTAAATTCCACACGGTCGCATGGGAGTGGCACAGCCAAAGCACTTACAAAACATCTGCTGAAGGCCGCCAGTGTTCCAAAGGGTTAAGGCCGAAACGATTTAATAATGCCGAGAAGAGCAGGGTTAAGTCCGGTATAACTTTAATACCGGTATTAGTAAAGGTCACGTGTTGACGCGTTCTATCAGGAACTAACGGTGGCATTTTCGTTTTCGTAGGTTTCTGAATAAACACGGAAAGCAGTGGTGTTAGTCGGGGTTTGCGAATGGGCGACCCTGGCACCCTTGGAAAAAATGGGGAAATTTTTGAAGGCAAGGGAGAAAGGGGGCAGGAAGGGAGGAAGAGTAAAGAGAAGAGATGAGAAGCCAGGGAGACTTGGGTGTTTTGTGATGGTTGATTTACCGCATGCAGATGCTGACACCGTCTCATGTTGCGACTCAAAGAAATAAGTCAGCCGGCAAGCGAAGCGAGTACATTTAACGTTTCCCAAATCCTACATTATTGTTTCCAAAATCCTGGATACGCCACTGAATTTCGAGGAAAATTAACTCTATTTGCCCATCCATTGCAAGGGAGACCTCTACAGGTCCTTGCCCCAAAACGTGAATAGGAGGTTCTAATTACGCGTTACGGGCCCCTGATGGAAGGCCAGCTCGTCATTCTGCGTGTTTCGAACACTGACCTCTATACATGATAATCCGCCTCGGGCAGCGTATTGACTAAGTTCGCGACTGAAAACAACCGGAACTTCCCCATGCGCCCATTTTTTGGCGGGCAAGACATGAGAGGTCACCGTACTGAGTCAATGCAACTCAATGCAACTTGGAATATTCTTGTTTTGAAAGAAAAATCTTATATTTTTTAAAATTGTGTGGTATGTAGCATCGACAATTATGCCACAGTCATGTGCTGCGATATAATTCCGCCAATTGGCGCGGTATAGACACCTGGAATGCTATGACATGATCGTTTAGCATATGGAGTGCAAAATTTGTTGCATTATACAATATTATGATGAAGTGTTTAAACAACTAAATGTCTGGAAAGACAAAATTGTGTTATAATTTAATTGTGTGAATATTTTACAGAACTAGAGCTTACATATAAGTGACTTTTTTACGGTAATTTAGGGCAAACATATCTCAGTGTCATGCGAATCTTCTCAATTTCACTTATAAAATTTTCCCCTCCCCTCCCCCTCCCATCCACTCTTCCTCCCTTTCCCACCCCTTCACCTTCGTCTCCCGCCCCTCCCCCTCCCCATCCCTCTCTACCTCCCCTCCCCTTCACCTTCACTTCCACCGTCCCCTTCCCCCCTCTCCCCTCTCTCCTTCCCCTCCCCCTCTATTCATTTTCACTTTCCTCCCCTCCCCTCCCCTCCCCCTCCCCTCCTCCTCTCCCTCTCTTCTCCTCCCTTCCTTCCCTCCCATCCCCATCACCTACCTCCCCCCTTCCCTTCTCCAATCCCTCCCATCCCTAAGGTCTCCCCTCTCCATCCCTCCCTCCCTCCCTCCCTTTTCCCCTTTCCCTTCCCTTCCCTTCCTTCCCCTTCCTCCCTTCTTCCCTTTCCTTCTTCCTCCTTTCTCTTCTTCTTTGTTATTTTTATTTTATTTTTTCATAATAATAAAGTCAAGTTGGAATTTTTCCTTATCCCATTCATTGATTCTTTCCTTCATGTATTCCTTTAAGCCGTTTATATTTTATATGCCTTTATCTTCTGTTTAAATGCCTGCACTTATTCACTGTTTTATTTATTATTTCACATTTCCCCCAGTTTTGTTGCATTGCATTTTCAGAAAGTTTTCTCCTTATTTCAGTTATTTTCTGCAGGTGATTTTTTTGTGCATATTTGTGCACAATTTGAGTTCCCCCCCTTCCCCTCCTCATTCCCTCCTTTCCTCCCCCTCCCCCTTCACCTTCCCCGGCTCCCAATCGCCATTTTCCCCTTCCCCACTCCCCCTCCCAATCCCCTTTCATCCCCTCCCCATTCCCCCTTCCCCTCCCCTACCCCATTCCCCTTTTTTTCCCCCTTCCTCTCTCCCCTCCCCTCCCCTTCACCCCTTCCCCATTCCCCCCCCCTCCCCTCCCCTCCCCTCTCCTCCCTCCCTTCCCCTCCTTTCCCGTTCCCTCCCCCAAATATCCCCCTTCCCACTATCCTCCCTCCCCCCTCTCCCTCTCCCTCCTTTGTCATCCCTTCCCCTTTGCCATTAATTACCATTTAAATTGTCATGGTGTTTAGGGTTCCTGTGCATGAGTAAAACATATTCGAAAGTAAAGATTTTTCATTCACCTGTTTCTTTCACTTTAATCATTATTCTAACTTCTTTGGGTGAAGTTTATATTAACTTCGAAGCCCGTTTTGCCATGGACCACTTACGGTCAGCTAGTACCGGTATTAGCTTATCGGATTTAAAAGTTATGTCGGAACTACGCGCTAATACGTTAAATTACGCCGTCCCACAACGCCCAAATTTAAGTAAAGTCCGATAGTAATACCGAGAGGATTTAACTCCGAATCAGTGCGCGTCCACAGCGTCAACTTAAGTCCGACCGTTAAAACCAGACTCAGAGTTAATATACCGAACGGAATACCGTTATTAAGTGACTTAAGTCCGAACCGTGTGGACACGACCTATCGATAATTGGGTTCGTCTGGATACTGACAACAGGGCATTGAGTACCAATTACGGGATTATTGACTTGTAGATAACTTAAGTGCGTCCACACGGTAGGAAAAGGGTCAGTGTTTATTTTAGATATACAGAACAATTTTATAACCCTTGCCAGTTAATCGTTCCCTCCGACGGCAATATCTTCCTCGTGAAACTGGGAATCCCGCCCTACAAACTATAACAAAAAAACTTTACCACTGTAATCCAGGCACCCTAGCTGTTTTTAGTGGTATTATGTTTGGCATTCAACGAAGCAATTTGACATTTATTACTATCGACCATGGGACGTGGGCCCAAATAACCAACTGAATAACAAATTCTGTGCCCCATCCCATCTGGGGGGTAAGGAAAACCAAGTGTAAATTCATAATTGAATTATTACGATCACATAACTGTCTGTTCCCCGCACATAAACTGGCACATTTTCTTAAAAATATATAAAAATGTCACCTCTCAATTTCTTTTTCCCCAATATCAGAGACCATGATTTATATACTTTTTCAGTAACCAATTAGCTAAAGCTATTACAATGGGCCGGGTATGCAGGGCCATTGTTTTATTGTCAGGTGTTGGACCACCTCCACGATTCGGGTTGAGTGCAAATACCCGTCTCTCGTTCACAAATAACTAACCAGTGTACTTTTATATATAGGTGTTGACACTAAATTTTCTTCAAACGCGTAAATTGATAGAAATGAAGTTAAGCAATAAGTTCTGGATCTTGGGGTTCTGCACAAAAGTTGTTATGTCAAAGCTTGCCCACAAACCTTCGCTCTGATGTTTGTTCCTTTTTTTCTCTCTTCCTTTTCTAATAATGATTAAAAATATGGCCAAAGTTAATTGACCACGCACTATAGAAGCTCAAGATTTTTATCTTTGAATGAGGTTAAGTATTGTGTCCTGAAAAGTACTCAGTCCACATTTGAGAGGCGTACAGCTGAAATCTATTCAGCTGCGGGCGACATGAGTAACAATGGTCCCGCACTCCCAGATGAAAAGGGAATTTGGAGTGTTTTTCACACCGCATACCGGGCCGGTGATTGAATATATTTAACTCCATTGTTTGTGAAGTCTAATGTGTATCCACTAGGTCAATTATATTGGGGGAAATGAAATTGAAGTGACATTTTAATTCTTTTTCAAGAAATTTTCCAGTTTTATTTGTGGGAACAGACTATTATATATTTTAATAATTAATTATCATTTACAACTTTGGTTTTCCCCTACCCTCCGATGGAGACTACAAAACACCAGCCTAGAAGGACACGGTCCCATCGACTATAAGGGTAAAGTGGTCTTGATGGAACGCAAAGGCACATCTATGTATCTTGGCGTTTTTATACACAAGAAATAGGAGACACAAGATCAACAAAAAACTGTTTATATTATGAATCAGTCTGACTGTTTATGTAGTAGTCAGTTAACGTCCACTGGTACTGGTCTCAAATCATGATAGTCTTTACGGCAACGTGTTTTGAATACATGTCATACGTTTAGAGTTTATTAGATAAACATGACGTCGGCGCCGGAGGATTTGGATATTTTCTTCGTGTTGCAGTATGGGCCCAAATTATGCCGTGCTTGTTTCTGTTATTTCTCTCCTGATGTTGTAACTTGATTGTATTGCAGTCAAACGTGAACCTAATGTACGCCACAGGATGAACAAAACTAGCAAAGCGTTATAAAAATGAAGAGGTCCAGAATAAATGCGTGTTCGCGGATGCAAAACTATTGTAACTTGCACATATTTATTTGAAAATACAAAAAACATAATCCATCATATTTCTCAGAACAGTTTGATCAATACGTACCTACTCCAGTGACATTACGATTAAGCTCCTTGGTGCCTCTTCAATAGACCTGAACATTTTCCACTGCCGCCAAACTGAATCCCAAGGAAAAGTCAGCGGACGGGTTAAGACGAAAACCCGTAGAACCAACCTATGAGTGACAAATATTTCGAGAGTACAATAAAAGGCATATTTTTAAATCGTATATCAGAGAACTCTTTGCGTGCGTTATTTTAACATAAAACAATTTTATTTACCGATATAATCAAGAACTGGGTTGTTAAAATGACACTATAAGACCATACGAAGTTCATTAGCACTTGCGATCGTTAGTACAATATGCCAGATAATTAAGTCACCCCCTAGTTTACTGTAATACTTTCAAGTATTCACGAACTTTATCATCGAAATACGTATATATCGGAACTTCCACAGCCAACATTATAATAACTATTATTTCTCAAATAAATTAAACACTGCAGAGAAATTACAGAGTACACATGGAAATGTTCCATTGCTTCTTCGTGGCATCGTTCATAATTATAGTTTGTGATCCAAAAGTAAACGATATACATTTGCTAGTTAATGTGTAATTTTATAGTGTGATAACAAAACGTTCACACTTTTGACTAGTATAATTTACTTCTTTTGGTTGACGTCACCATAGGCAATTACGAATTAGTCTTGATTAATCCGACTTATAATCTAAAATAAAATTCGCTTACTCGGCGTCTGGATGTATTCGCTTGACCTTATCCAATTCCTCTTCGGAATCAAATGTCATCATTTTGACATCATGTTCCTTGGCGTATTGCAGATGAGATTCTTGCTTCCATGGGTTGATGTTGATGATGCGGTCAGGGTTTATCTTGATGGTTTCTAACAGCAGCTGTAAGTCACCCTATAGAAATTAAATGCAGAGGTTGGTCAATGTTTATAAATGGAGGAGAAACTATTCTTCCCTTACATTCGATTAATAATTATTAAGTGTAAGGGAAGAAGCTTCAGCAAATTATAAATGGAATAGTGTGCATGGGTATAGTGTGGGTAAATATTATATTAATAGCTTCACCTTATAAGCTATAAATAGTCCGACTAAAACGTCAACGTTGACAACGAAATTGTCAACAGGAAATGGGTAGACGTTTCATATAGAAGTCGAATTGATGCAAATGAGGTATTACAATTGATTCCGTCATGCACTGTATGACGTTGTGCAGTAGTGCTTGACGGAATGAATGGCAAAACCTCATTTGCATCCATGGGACTTCTATATGAAACGTCTACCAGGAAATGTTCCAATGTCTCAATAATATTAAATTCATTTCGCGCGACATTTCCACCCAAGTGCTCGCGGCGCTGCTGCTACAACACAACGAGTAAATCCAGAACGACAAGGAAAGCTATATGGGAAGACATCCGATTTTTAATATGCAGGAGAAAAACTGCAAATTACACCAGTCCGCCCTCATAACCCCTTTCTTAATACGAATTTATACAAACCTTACTGGCACAACCAAATCCACAGTTCAAGCGGGTCAGCAGACGAAGCACAGCTTCATGGGGGTTGCTTCTTACGACTTAAAAAATAAAAACATTTTCAGTATATTGTATTGTATGTTATATTTAAAAGTAATATTTCTAAAAGTATTGATTGAATGATAATATTAGACAGCATTGTCGTTATATTTTATTTGATTAATTTACCAGCAAACATTATTTACACAATATGACCATTTCAAAAGAGAATATCAAATGAAAAATGCATGTAACAATAAACTGAATGAGATCCCTGGCTGTGTAATGGATGACGATACAAACCGTAAAATGGAGTAACACGTGGCAAAGCTCTCTTCCATATGAAATACTTCTTGAAAACATCTCCAAGGTCAAAGAGCATGAAACTGTCATCCTCGTCCTAAAATATATATGAAAATACGAATTAAAGTTGAACCAGAAATTAAAGATCAAATTTTCACATGTGCATCACTTCAGTTGACTGAGACAACCTAGCACATTTAGTTTATTGCATTTTGAAATTTTCAAAATACTTAGCAGATTCATTTTTGACAGCCAAAACAGCCATAGAAACTACTTGTTTTGAAAAAAGTGATCATATGGCCACCCCTATTAATACCATCATTTTAATGATACATATATCAATCTGGCTCTTAATGCTTTCTGTTTGGTTTGTTTGTTTGTCTGTTTGTTTCTCATCCTTTGTTTTCTTTTAATTCTTAATTTAAGCCTTGATTCCACTAGTTATCTAGGAAAGCATACTCTCTAAATTTCTTAGATTAAAATGGAGGACAAATCTGAATTTAGATTATAAAATTTGTAATCTATTAGATTTATATTTCAATGTATTTTGATTTAAATTTTTAATCTCAACTTGGATTTGTCCCTGATAGCAATCCAATTAGATTAATTTTATATCTAAGAAATTCAGAGAGTAATTTTAAATCGCTTATTATCTACATTTACAGAAAATACGTTTTAACACTATTTAATTATTCATTTATACCGAACGCAAAATATGTATTTTATTAGATAAAATACACTTAGTGTCAGTTTACCTGATTTTGTTATCATACCTCACTTCGCCGTTGTTTATGCTCCCGAATATTTTGCTTGATAATATCTGCTTTGTTTCCTATTTCATAGATAGAATCGTGCATCACGCGTCCTAATTCCACCTCCACTGTTTGACCTAGAGGAATTAAAGAAAAGAGGCAAAATTGTAGTGGCTTTAAAATCGTAATCCCAAATTATGCTGAAATTTATAACTTCATTAAAGATGGATCATACAGAAAAGAGCGTTTCATTTTCATGTGGTATCTCATTGAATTGTTGTGATCCCTTTAGACTCCGTTTCAATCGTGTGTATTGGAAGTCTTTTGTTTTATAATGGAATGCATGCTGTGAGAAAATGGCGCATCAAATGCCCCTGTCATTTTTCTTTTGATTTTTTTTTGTTTTGTTTATTATTAGCTTGCTTTTTGCCTGATCTTGTTTTTGTAAACTTAATAAAAGAAGAATGAGAAAGAGAGGCAGAGGTGATGTAAGAAAAACCTCTCTATATATCCCTACGTCCTTTTCGGAAAATTACTACCAACCTGACGATCACCGCAAAAAAGAGAGGTAGCGTTATTTTCTTGTTAGATATAGGGGCAATTTACACCTAAAACAAGGCAGGGGCCCGCTCTTCAATTCTTGAAAAGTTGGAAAAAATGCAGCTAAGGGACGTTAGAGATTTGAATCACTATACTGTTCATCCCTTTCAAAAAGTATTTTAAAGATATAAACTTTATTCAGATTGTCGTACCTTTCTCTATCTTTCTCTTATCATTATTTATCCCACACAATGCTAAGTCACATTGTCACCGAGGGGGTATTATCCAAAGAGGTTCTATATAGATAGAGAGGCAAAACGTTACGTAACCTTTAGAAATTCACCGTCTCGCATGTTTTGCCGACCACAAAGAAAACCTAGAGTACCAACAATAGAAAGCAATGGCTGCCTCCGCTTCTTCCACATACTGTGGGTGCCGCTTTGCATATACACTAATCGGTAGTGATACAAATTAATGTATGTGTTAGAGGTGGCCAGGTGTAAAAATAGTGTACCTGGATCATTGTGCTCAGATACTCTTTTTTCTCATAATGCAATGCGCGCTTAGGTGAAAAGATGTATTCATTGGGCGGTTTATTTAAATCAAGACGACTGATGTGTCATTTCATTCGTTGTGTGGCCATGGGTAGGACAAAATTTAACCACCCAATAGAACCCAACATCCAACAACTGATATTTTGGCGGATTGTTTGTATCGAATTGACATTATGTGCGTATACAAGCACCCAAACTGATAATTATTCCGTGCAATATTCAAAATGTCAGCGCCCAGCACGGACGACTGGTTTTGAATGCGTTTCACCCCCTTGGTATTATCACATGTGCAGTGTGACTCACTGATTTTCCCGCCCCAGCAATGACATGTATTTTAATTTACAATCATTATGTTGGGTTTATCCTTGCGATTACCATTCCAATCGAAGTACTTTGTGTCTGGAGCAACTTTTGATCTCTTCCACAGCCGTAGTTGGGGGTGTTTTAACTGGCACCACCCTTGTATCCGTCCTCGTCTTGCTCCTGCAACGGGCCTTTTGTCTTTGATACTGGGTTTTTCGTCTGCTGCCAACGATCCTTGAGCGATCTTGCCAAGAATTACAAAATGGCCGACGCGATATTACAAAGAACACATCCCCTATATAACATTCTTGAATGAAACTTAAAAACTACGTAAGAGTGCTTTAGAAATTCGGTTAATTCTGTACCCTGCTGCCCTTGTGATAATATATTTCTTTTGTCCTTTTGACCTTGTTCAACTAAAAAGTTATGGCAATAGGTGGAAGAGTTTAAATGACCTTACCGATATTGCCCAACAAAATTGTATTATGCTTTAATGAATGTTGCTTAGTATGACTGATGCTTTAGGGGCCCTGTGTGCTCTATTTTGCCATAAAAGTTAAAGGTGTAGGAAGAGATTTTTCACATAAAACATAAAATGAATTAGTTTTTTGCTCCTAGAGTAGGTTAGAAATTTCACGATTTTTAAACCAACAAATATCAGCTTAATTTCTTTCAACATCAGGATATTTTTAAACACCTCGTCCGACCCGGGGTTACCACCCCCTATCGAATGATTCCCTGCTGTCAAAACAGCACAAACGCTAACGAACATGATCTAAGGCTTGTAGTAATTGTAAGTCATCCTTTGCGGTCCTTTTTGCGAAAATAACATGAGGTAACACCTTCAGGGAGGTCAGGAGGGTGTCCCGTCAAAGTCGGAAGGTAGGGGGTGGTTCAACCCGGCATTATACTTAACGTATTCAGTGTAGATTTTGGCCCGAAATCATGCTCCAGTAGCATATATTTTCAACTCGTCTCATAGGGGGCGCATTCATTATTATGTGTGCGGTTTATTTCGCAAATGTTTATATGAAGTATTACAAAATGAACGACTTCCTCTGCGGGCTCGGATGCGTGCGTGTGTCTGTGGGCGCTCGTCTTGTTTAAATCTAAAGGTTGTGGGTTCGAATCCCACTCCAGGGACAAAATTAGGTTTATGATTTTATTTTGTATTTTAGAGTTGGGGATTGAAATCAATTGAGTAGAAAAAATTGAATAGCTCTGCCTTATGAGATAAATAGACTGGTCATGGTCCTGGAGCATGATTTTCTGACACATAATCTCGACAACAAAACCGAAACCATGGCATACTTTACTGTGGTAAAATGGCAAACAAAATGGTACTTATGTTACACCTATGATGCTCCTGTAGCAAATACTGCACTATTTGTATTTTTTAGAGTTACAACATGTTATATGCGTTACTTTGCATTCATCATAACCGAAATAAATACCATTTGCTTCTTGAATTAGCGAAAACCCAGTCGAAAACCCCGTGTGTTGGAGATTTGCTTACAAATACCTTTAACCCTCGTCCTACCGTTCAGGTTTTTTTCCTTTTTCACCCGGCTTGCTAAAACCCCCGTTTTTTGGTGCCAATTATTTAATGTAAAATTGTCAATTGACTTTTTCCGCTCCTTTTCATCCAAAAACAAACATTCACCGGGTAGGTTCATATACAGGGTGAATCCCAAAGGGATGGATATCCACCCCCCCCCCCCACTTCGTAAGAGAAGTAACCAACATGCCTAACATAACACATGAACATCACAGACACTTGATTGTGGTACCAATATAGGGGTAGATTTTCTACGTCGACGTTAAGTTTCATCTTCCTGTTTTATACCTAGTACCTCTGTTATGAATTTTTAATCTACAGAATTCATTCAAACTCTCCTTAAGAAACATATCAGCCTAAGACTCAATCTTCCTAAATTCACTTAAGATAATCTTAACTTTTGTTCAATTAGGGTCCTTGATTTGCTGATTATGATTATCCGTCAAAAGATCTTCTAACATATAATGGAATAGTACAAATTATAGATAACGTTACGAGGTTTCTGAGTGAATAGCAGTTCAATTTTGACAGTTTGTTAATCCATTAAATGTGCCAGTTGTGTACTGATTGTAGGCTCCAACTCTTCAGGAATATATTGACAAGGTTTTCAGTTATTATGTACATTTCTTTCCATTTTACATGCACACCTATTTTATATCTACAAAACACCATACAAAAATTGTCATATCACTTCCATCTTTACTTTGCATGACGGTCGTAAGTGCCACTTGACCATTTTTTTGCATTTTACTGTGATCCGACCGACCTAAAAATGTAGGAATAGCTTAAAATAATGGATCAGTCTAATCAAATTTACATAAGTTTTTTTTCAACTGAAAAATTGACAGAAAAGAAAGAAAACAACAGTGTTTTCAAAGTATAAGAATCCCACCATTTCTGTTGTAGCCATAGACCGTAATTACTAAAATCACAAAAAAAAAAAAAAATTAATGATAATAGAATATATATCATTTTCCCTGTTTGATTTTTTGACTTCCATTAAAGTACTCAAATACCTCCACTATATCTTTGGTCTTTACTGTTGTATACACTATCGATGGGAATAATAAAAACACCCCTCCTCCATAGGCGTAAATCCTGGGGATGGGGGGATATATCCCCGCCAATATTTTGATGAGGGGGATGGTCAATGCGATCATCCCCCCCCGAAGGGTTGATACCCGTTCATGCGTTTTGACCAAAAATAACCTCATATTTTACGCATTTAGTTTACAAATGGTATTTCACCACGCGCGCTTCGCGCGCATTTGTTCTAATTACATCCATTTAACGAAAAATTTAGCTTCTAAATGGTCAACAGTTAGAGCGCTTCGCGCGCACAGTGCATAATGACTTTTCCCAACCCCGTTATCAGTTCATAATTTTTCATCAACCCCACCCCCCCCCCCCCACCCCCAATCTCAAAAAGAATTTACGCCACTGCCCTCCTCAACATGAAGAACAGTGCCAATTTGGGAGTGAGATCCATAATAGTTCTGGGACTGAAATGGGTTCCATAACAACAGTGGAAAATTGTAAGGCGGACACCCATTGTCTGTTTTGGGTCCTTTCAAATTTAAAAAAAAAACAGTCGCAGGTTAATTCCATTTGCTAGATCAATAAATGGCGATCAACAACGTAAGTACATTGTCGAAATTGTACAAACCGAACGGAGTAGATTTCCTCTGGGCTGAGAGTTTTCGGGTCCCAGCATATCTTGGTTCACGAAGGGCCCATGATACCCACAACTAGTTAGCATGCTCACGCAATTATTGCATCTCAAAGAGCACAAACCACCACTTATCCTACAACAAAACACCCACATCACTCACTACCTCATAACTATCGATATCTGACACTTTAAATAGGGACCTTCGAAGTAAATCCAATCTCCGATGTTGAGTTCAGCAAGTTGACAATGCTCGTTAATAGTATCAACCTCAGCGCACGTATTCCCGTAAATGGGGGGGGGTGGGGTAGTTTCGTACGTGGGTTTCTTCGGGCTTTTCCTGAAAGAAAGACAAATATATATCCATTTTACTTTGAAATGTGTTGGTAATTAGTTATAATGTTTAAAATTGGAATACATAATACACGGTTTGTCTCAATAATTTTGAATAAAACTCTTTGTTACCACTTTTTATGGAATGATTCTTACAAAGTGTGAGTTTGTTTATGATATCTAGGGTGTATATCGCCACACTACTCCATTGATCAGTCTCTTCCGAACACATCGTCATGAACTTTTTTTGACGACTTTGATTAACCCTTTACGAACTGTGTCCTTATCCTGAAGGAAAGAAGTAGTTAATCAGCAGATTTAAGGATTTTGTTACAATTTTTTTACATCAGACGCATTACGATAACGCATATGGATAAACTCATGGCCGAATGTTTCAATGGTACCTTTTAAATGTCAATCATCATAAATCGAATATGACCACCCTGGCATGAATTAGTGTGTCAAGACGTCGCCGCATACTGTCCACAAGGTTGTTTATAATGTCCAATGGGCAGAGCGTCACTCTCATCGATCAGAACCTGAGCTAAATCCTGTCATTGATGGCTCGGCCTTAGACATCACATAGGATGTGCTCGACAGTGTTCTATCACGGGAGCAAGCATGCCATGGTATCTGCTCCACCCTCTGCCTCAAGAAATTGTCTCACTACAGCGGCCCTGTGTGGCGTGGCGTTGTCGTCTTGCAGCCGATTTTTTTTTTTTTTTTTTGCATAAACCCTTCTTGCATGTGGCAGGCAGTAGTTTTCCAGAATGTCCAGGTACACGACGGCGTTCATGTTTCCATCTGGCACCACCAGTGACGTTTCTCCTCCACAATGAATACCGGTCCATACAATCACTGAGCCGCCACCACCTTGAGTCGATTCCTGAATACAGCCATCTCGGAGGTTCTCACCACTTAATCAACGAACCATTTGTCTTCCATCTTGATGGTCAAGGATGTAGCGGCTCTCTTCCATAAAGACAAGATTTCGCCAGTGTCCGAGCTTTAACCTTCTGTGCTTCTCTCCACAAACGACGTAGACGGCTCGTTGGGATTTTCCGGGCTCAACGGCACAGAATAAGCAGTCGGCGATCATCTCGTCTGGTAGTCAATCGTGGTCGTCCTGGAGATTTCGTAGCCTCAAATGACCCACTTCTCGATGATGTCTGAGGACACCGTACTCTGCGATATCCCGAGAAAATCGGCGACTTTAGCTTGTTTGTACCCTTCAGGTCGGAGTGCAAGCACTCTTCGGCGTATTGACAATGCCGTTGGACGAGGCATAACCTAGGGAACTGTGTCAGTTTGTGTTGTAAAGGTAACAACCAAATCTGAAAAAACCAAAAAACGTCTGTTGCATACAGGTTTGGAGCAGGGAAAAGGAACAAACAACAGACGTCTGGCCTTTTAAAGATCTCCCAACAAAAGGCAGTGTTACGTAATTCAAAATTATGCATGGATTCACTTCACATGGGTAGTGGGGACTCATTATGTAATCATTCACCTATTCCAATATGATTACTGAGCGGTTCAAATAGAAATAACGTTTTTAAAAAAATTAAAAACCTCGTCTTTATAACCAAGCCTTTTTTGTAACACGGTTCACCAAGGGGTTGGTTACCGACCCCTCCCCCGAGAATTCGTTATAAAGCACCCGAGGCTTATGATTTTGATTCCAGTGATAGCTATTGTTTTCCTCTTTCATTGATAAACTCAACAAGTCCCAACATCCTAGTTATGGGTCACAAGGTGCTAACACCTTTCCTGTAGGTCGGTATCTACCCCTGTTGCCCGTAAACGAACGCAATATAAAGCACTTTAACTTCTGAGTAACTACCTGAAATAACAAAGATTTGCCCATAATACAAAACACACCATCCTACTTTGAAAAAAATAGTTTTCCACGGTTCTGAAGAATGAAAAATAAGTGTTAGCTTTAGGATACTTTAGGATAATTAGTTACATTTTTTAAATTAATGATAAATAGCAACCTTTAACGAAAATCTCTTTGCAAGAAATTCTTAACACTTAATTGACCAGGGGGTTTTCACTCCCGTTGGTCCAAGGGGGGGGGGTCCCCTGGCACCTCCCCCCCCCCCTAAGGAAACCCTTTCCGAGGGAATTTTTGTGCATGAAATTTTATACCACATTTGGAACGTGTCATAAACAACCCAAATCACAACAAAAATGAAATTTGTTATTTTGGCTGCAAATTATGGGCAAAACATTGTTTTCAAACACGGCGAAAATTTGGGAAAATACGGAAAATTCAAATTACCTTGCTCTTAACACCAACATTTGAAAACTTATTTTATGGTTTATATCTATTCTAGAAGACCCAATTACATATATTTAACACAAAATAGGGCAGTTTTAGGGAATCCTGTATTTTTTCCGGCTGTTCAAAATGCCACGTCATTTTCCCATAGAGTTTTTACATTAACGGTTTGGCAACATCCATGATTACATTGTTGTTTTCAGCACATCAAGTGTTTCATTTTTTTTAAATGTTTACTAAAAGTGTTTACGTACATGGTATGTGGTGGACTTATATCAAGCAAAAAAAAATTGCTTTGGTTCTTGGGTTTTACTTTATTATTATTTTAAAACTAGTCTGAAATGACTTCCGTTAGTGCCCAGGGGGGGGGGGGGTTCCATGGGACCCCACTAATTAACTCTTAAACGGCTTGGCCCCAATTTTAATTATTTTGGTATGGAAAAGAAGCGCATTTTAAAAGTCGGACATTACAAAAAAATTTAGGCGCAAAATCCCACGCCGTGTAAAGCGGCCAGCGCGGAAAAACAAATTTTGGCGGTCCATAGGAACCCCCCCCCCTTGGTCAACTAAGTGGTAAAAAGATTTACTTAATATCTTTTATTTATAAAAAAGATTTAAAATTATCGCACTATACATTTGTGATTGATAAGTTTAAACCTCTATATAGTGAAAATAACTGGCCTCGGGCTGAAATGTAAAACCTAATGTATTTCTTTAAAAAGTTAGTTACATTGCATTTGGGAAAATTATGACGTAGGTATGGATGGTACGTATTGTACGCTTTCTTCTGGATTGTCACAGTGTGAAGTCAATAAACAAAAATCCTACATTCAGGATTTTTTTTTCTTCAAAGGTTAAACGTTAATTTTTGCTGAGGACATTTGCTTTGGTTGTTTACAGGGATACACAGGCTATCAGATGATTTATTTTGTGTCTTTCGGGAATTTGGGTTCAGAAACAAGCCAATTTTGCGGAGGGCAGAGAGGGTGGACAATAAATCTTTTTGGCCGATTTTAGCCATTATCATGCGGACAGACCTGATACCGAAGTATATTCTAACAAATATAGCAAGACAATTCACACATGCAATTTCAGGTTGTATCGATTTCTTCTCCAAAAAAAACATTTCAGTTGAAATAAAACGGTCTAATGTGTAACATGGTTATAAGCTAAAATATCTCCACAAATTAAATTACCATGTTCAATATAAAGAGTCAGTTATTGTGAAATCACTCCATATCAATGTTGCAGTTCATGAACCTAATGAAAATGCTCATAGATTTTTGTTTTACATCTCTAAGGTAATTATTTTGCACAAACACAGTATACTCAGCGTCCATAAATTGCGAGAACCACTAAAGCTGAAGTTTTCTGCAAATAAATTGGAATTAAAACTTAAAATTCAATATCGCAC
This sequence comes from Ophioderma brevispina, assembly GCA_023653785.1. Taxonomy (NCBI): domain Eukaryota; kingdom Metazoa; phylum Echinodermata; class Ophiuroidea; order Amphilepidida; family Ophiodermatidae; genus Ophioderma; species Ophioderma brevispina. The sequence goes on from JAMKCH010002730.1 coordinate 27,195, forward strand.
TGTTTTTCTTTCAAGCGAAATACAAAACTTTCTATGGTCTCACTTTGAATCCCAAGTTTCGTTGTAGGTTTCGTTGTAAGTAAACTGTGGTCTTACACCAGCTATCTTGACTTTCTTATTTGGGAAATTGAACATTTGTATTGATATTATTATTATTAATATTATTATAATCCTTCAATTATTCTCCCACCTTCTATTGTTTAACAATAATTTGGTGTTAAATGTTTTTCACTGCTGAAGACCATGTTACTCTATGTAAACGATGGGTCTTTGTTTGGCTCAAAATCGGCCAAACAGGAGTTTTAAGTCTCTCAGCAAAATAGGCATAATTCCAAATGACACCAAATAAACGTTTTCTGAAAGCCCTCTTTATCCCTCTTTATAACCAATGCAAACATTTGAGCAAAATAATTCTTAACTATTTTAATTATTTTTTATTATGAATGTAGGGCTTTCTGACTCACACTGTACGTGTCGCTTATGAAGGAATTTTGTAATTAAAATAATTAATATCGGACCCCAGTAATAATTCAACTGCCGCTGAAAACGTCATTCCAATATAAAAAAGCCGGGTAATGGCGCCTTGCACGTGTCAATGCTCATCTATTGGCTAGTCCGTTGGTTCACGCAAGTCAAGTCAAGAAATTTCACGTTTCCAGCGGTGCCGTTGAATTAGGATCGAGGATCCCCGAATCTAATGACAAAATCCCTTCTTTTATGACGTATGCACGCTTTTGAGCATTACCTTTCACGGGTATAGTTTACTAGACAATTATCAACACACCTGTGCATAAATCTAACAAAATGTGCTACTTTAAGAGACTTTTAGTTTTCCGACGGATAATCTCCCTCTCCTCTCGTCTAACAAGCGAACATATTCTAACCACGGTGTGCTTTCAGTTTCAAACGCAGCTTACCATTGGAGAGTTGCTGTAAGCACCCTCATTAAACCAATTTTTAAGATGCCCTTAAGTTCAGATTCCAGAAAAGTATGGCATTGACTTTTTGAAATAAAACAAAATAGGCTTTAAGGTGGAAATATTTAGAGAATAAAGGTACGATTTTGGGAACCGGTACTCTCTTTACGACGAATTGAACCCAATGTTTAAATACAACAAGAAAGGACTGCCACCACCCAGTGACAACAATCGAACAACCCGTTAAACGCAACGATCATACGCAACGAGACGCAACGTTTTTCAGGCGCGCGCGAACGTAGCAAAACGCGGTATGACGCGAGCGTTTCAACCTAAAAATACGCAGCGCGTACTACCTGGGTTCAATTAAACGAATTGAACCCGGGCATCAGCCAATGAAATTGCTTACATTTTCACAGCTGTTTAAGAATGTATTATAAACCTACAGTGGATCCTATCGGGATATTTCTGCCATTTTCGAAAACCTAAAAGTTACAACAATCCCGATTAGAGTGTTAGGCCCATTTTATACTTAAGCCAAAAAATGGTTGTATTGGAGTAACCCGCCCGACCCTAATTTTGAAAATCAAGACCCTGTACAAAAGTATACTTACCCTAATATTTTTAATGATTTTCAAAAAATCTTATTTTTCAAGTTGTTTTTACCCTGATTTTTAACCGATTTTCTCGATATTTTTTGTGTTCTGGTGCAGCTTTGGCAACTTCTCTTTAAGATTTTCAATAATAAGAGTCAAAAGTATCAACATTAATAACATTACATAGACTATGTGTGATGATTTGATGTAGTAATGCATTATTACCAAAAAAAATCCGCCCGCCTTACCCTATTTTGCACTGGCCCGTTACTCCAATACAACAATTTTTTTGGCCTTAGGCATCAGTTAATTACCTCATCTACAGGAACAGGAATGACTTCCCCATAGTGATGTAAGTTACGTGCAAAGAATGTAAATACCCCATTGTTGACGAAGTAGTCAAATCCTTTCAGCTTGCAACCTTGAAAATATAAGAAAGCATGTAATGTGCATAACTACTACAATTGGAGTATTCTCCAAATAATTTATTTGAACCTCTACATGAAGCCCCAACGAGTCCACCAACGCTACTTCCCAGAAAAATTAAAATCTCATAAATGTCTTAGATTCCGATTTTAAAAAGTTGTCATTTGAATGAGTTCATTTCATCAATCTCTTACCTTTTTAAACAGTGTTTTTGGAAATTAGTCCAATTTCATCCATCTGAAACCAAAATTTTCTAAAAATTGTTGTGAAAATTAATCCAATTTCCTCAAAATGAAGCCAAATTTGTTCCCAAATTGCTAACTTGAAAGGTCAACTAAATGGAAATTTTTGTTAAACTTGACCAAAATCTGCATCTCTTCTATTGCTATGGGTCCATTTTTTGGCAAATATTGGGTAGGCCTATAGATATGGGTCCCTACTTCCAGACTTTTTGTAGGCACATCATAAACCAAACTTGAGAGCCCCGATTACTTGTTTGCGGCCCGCAATAGTAGTGGATTCAACCAATGCGGCCCCTGTGTCAAAAAGGTTGGACACCCCTGCTCTACTTGGAAAAAGGTCAGATTGCAGATGTAAAGAAATCAAGACGCCAAATGCAAGACCCAAAAGTAGAATTAGAAGTAATAGTCCATAAGCCAGTTTCTGTAAGGGCCTTAAAATTCGAGTTTGTTGCACCCACCTGGTGATTAATTTTCCAATATATCACCTTGAAGGGGGTGTCCCCCTGACTAGGAATAGGTATGTTTCCGCCCCGAAAAGTTGCACATTAGCGCGTACTGCCTATTCAAAATGGCCACCATTGTTTTATGAAAAACTGCTATTGTATTTTCATTATAGATAGAAATTTTATCCAGGACTAAACGAAATAAAGTTCTACCTTCCTTAAGTGGGCTTAAATATTTAAGTGTCCAAGATGGCCGCCGGTAGGAGGCATGTTTTGTTAAATGTAATAAAATTGCCAAATAGATGTAAGAATGCGAGTAATATTTTTAGAGCACCAAAAAGAGATTTAATGACATTGGTGTATTGCGGACATGGTCATAACTTATGATGGCGGCGGTTATACCCGCTCCGGGGAACGTACATCAAGAAGAAAACACCCCTGTACATCTTTTTCGACATAATAAGAACTATAACGAAAACTATTGATAACATTTTCCCGCCATTTTCTCTCGTACTTCTGGATAATTACAGACCACTCAACACTATTTGACGCTGGGAAGAAAACTGATCTAGGCAGTAGAGAGAGAGAAGGAGCCCGTGGTACAAGTCAGAAACAAAGATAGCACTTGATGTTCTCGAAAGAAACTTAGGCCACCATATTTAAATTTTCCTCCTACATATAGACATTTTTTTCACTTCTTCATAAGCATATTTTTTTTATTTTTACTGGGAAACACCCATGACGTCACTGAGTAGTCCTTAAATACAGACCACACCCATTTATTATGATTTTATTGAATCAGGTTGATATGAGTTGTTGTTTTCCTATGAACTATTATAGAGTCAGTTTAAACTACGTTATATAGCCCAAGTAGTAACCAGCTATAGTAACGGCACTCTCTACGACAGGTCAATACCCCCCTTTAATATTTTTTACATCTTGAAAATGATATAGGGTCATTATTAGAAAGTGTTGTTTTTAACGTCGAAAAGATGAGTAGGGCTGATTTTCTTCCTGATTTACGTACCCTAGAGTGAATATAATCACCGCCATCTTTAAAAACAAGCTTGTGCGTAAAATATAAATGCCATAAATTCTTGTTGGAGCTCCCAAAATATCACCCAGGTTCTTATTTCAACAGTATGCCAGTTTAAGTTCATTTAGCAAAATATGCCTCCTTGCGGCGGCCATCTTGGACGCCTAGATGTTTAAGCCCCCTTCAGGCTGTTAAAAATTTGGTATCGTGTAGTCGTGGACAAAATTTCTATCTGTAATGAAATTATAATGGCGGTTTTACATAAACAATGGCGGCCATTTTGAAATGGACAGGACACGCTAACGTGCAGCTTTTCGGGGTGGAAACATACCTAATCCTAGTCAGGGGGACATCCCCTTCAAGGTGATATATGGGAAAATTAATCACTAATTGGGTGCAACGTACGGAAAATCTGATGATGGCAGCTTATGGACTATAAAAGCAAGGGCACCGAGGGTTCGGAAATAATACAACATTGTAGTCAGACGACGGAGCTGAGCACAAACAAGGCTCTCCATTGACGCCTGTATAGGAGATTCTAGTGACAAGTCACCGACGCTGGTCACCGATGGCAATTCGCGCATGTCTAGTACATTCGGGTGACAACACACAATCGAATGCAGTAAATATGTGTGTACATTGTACGTGTCATGCAAACCATGCTTGACCGCGCCCACAAACACGGTCCCGCGCATATAATTATATATGACAGCAATCAATACTTCTATTGCATTTCCAAGTTCAAAATTGGTTCCACTGCCGGAAAATAGCCATGCATATTTGCATTGTCACCTTATTAAAACTAAATGTCACCTTGCAATGATGACACTGTGGGTTCAGGAATGATCTAAGTAATACCGACACAGATAGTACATCTCACTAGTCACATTATATCGCGCATAATCTATGATTATTTAGGAGTACTTTTTCAACCCTCAATTTCCGGGATTGACTTACGGCGCAACTTTACTAACATAAAAACAATACCAACACTCAACAGCGGAAAGTCTTATTTAAATTAAATTCTGTTTTCAGCTTCCGATAGCCGAGACCATACCGGATTTTCCCATTATTATTGCGCATATAATTTTGACCATCTGATGTCTAAAAAAGTCTCTCGAAAGTCATGAACACATATTGCAGAATTTCCAAAATCTTCCCAAGCTGTATCACAAATATGACATCACCATTCAGTAATGAAAGTAATGAGCGGAAGTGTGTACGTGCTGAGGCCAATCTCGTTTAGAGCCCTTTTTACCGTTACCATAATCATTATTATTAATATTTTATTTTATGTCTTTATTTATTATAAATCTTTGATGTTCAGGCTTTGTAACCTGCTGTAAAAACACAATTGTGTACAATGACCAAATAGTACCATACGTATATGTGTATTTGGGTCCCGCTTTGGCATTACTCAAAATGCCGAAGTCGGTGCCTCTATAGAAACGCGCGCGAAGTGAGATGTTATTCATTTCGCAAACAAAATAATTATTATAATGTATCTTTGCTGTCATTTTGATCTATCAAGATCATGAATCTTTCAAATAGCCATATATAGTCGGTGAGCATAGGAAACTATAGCGCATACTTCTATTTATGAGCATACCTTCTACGCCTGTTTTTCTGTCTTTGGACTCATCATGTGGATACGTTTTTCTTCGTTTTCCGTGCACAGTAGTCACTATTGTACCAGCAGACTCGTTGAAGAAGCGACCGGGTTCTGCGATTACCTTAACGGCAGAGTCATCCGGAAAATGCTTCTTAAGACTGTTACTCACTGCTTTGGCAAACTGTCAAGAAACAAACTTTATTTATCAAAGGCAAAGTCATTTTGATGAGGTTGACATATCGTGGTATCTTACCCCTCGTCTACCTGAGCCATTTTTTGTAACAAAACTCCAGAGGGGGGTTACCACCCCCCCCCGTGATTTTCGTTACTGAACACCCGATTCCTGTAAATTTGGTACCAAAGGATAGTGTAGAGTTTCTTCTTTCCATTGGTACCAAAATAAGTACTAACATCCCCATTATGACGTCACCATGACGTCATATGTTGAGGAAAAGTACGAAATTACGGAATATAGGGTGGAAAATTGATATTTCGCAATTTTAGCGCCTCAAACACCTTATTATAGCTCTAAAATGCTGTCATTATTAAATAGTCATTCTCATCAGTAGAGTCAAACCCTCATAAAATGTGAATTAAACTTCGCGAACTTTTTGGCGAAAAAATTGAATTTTCACTGTTTGGTGTCTATGGAAATGCAGTTTTGCTGACATGCAAATTTTATGACGTCATGTGGACGTAAGTGCTAGGTTATTTTGGTACTCATTTGGTATCAAGTAAGAGGAGGAACCCATAAGCTATCTATTGGTACCACAATCAAGTCCTCTGTACTGTGTACTGTGCTGTTTTTAGGATGTTGGTACTTATCTTCCGAAGGGGAGGGTGGTTAACCCAACCACCCCCGCCCCCCAATCCCCACTTTTGGATCACCCTGTTTTACCTACACCCCCGGGTGCTGTTTTGTTTTGGATTAAAAGGAGCGGAACATGTCAATTGACCATTACTAGAATAAGTTGGGGCACCAAAGGGGGGGGGGTCTAGCAAGCCGGGAAAAACGAAGGGGGTGGTAACCCCCCCCACCCCCCTTCGGTAGACGTAGGGTTAAAGAGGGGTTAAATGCTAATAGAGATATATGCAAACATTCATATTTAATCGGAACAGTTGGCATTTCCACCACATACCTCGCAAAAACCTATTGTAAACATTGATCATTATGTCATACCATTGATTTCGTTAATTTATCAAGTTTATCTCAGTTGGAATTCCTGCTTTACTGATTGTACCTTTTCGAATTGAACTCTTCTGGTCCCATGTTTTTTCTTTCCTGGAAAACCTCCACCAATGTCAAGCAAGTTCATCTTGAGCCATATTTTGGCGCCTACGTCGACTTACTTTTCGACAAACTTTCTATGGTCCAACCTCAAAAATTGATGGATCGCGACTACCACCCTCCATATGACAGCGAAAGATGATGACAGAAAATAAGTTATGAATTTCTGTTACAATTAACTTTAACAACGTGACGACTATCAGAACAGTCCAATCAATAATCTTGTTGTAGTGGAGAATCTTCATGAGGCCCGTGTGAGAATATGTTTAAGGTACATCATTGGTATTGACTTACCCGCGACATAATAGTTCTTGTTGGCAATCAAACTAAGTGTTCAAGTTGATTCTCACGCTAGATGAAAAAATCCAGCTTTATTTCGACCATGTACACGGCATGTAAAACAATGTTTTTCTAAGAGATTATGGCCCGAATTATGGAGCATATTGTCCTGAGCAGCTGGTCATGGAGCATATGGTCTAGCCATAAAATAATCAGAGAAATATCTAAGTCTTACTATTCTCCAGGAGATATTTGAATACGACAAATGGTCCAGGAGCATATGGCAAATTATGCCTCCTGGAGCAGTATTTGAATTAGAATGTGGAAGATTCTCCACTGCTCCAGGAGCATATTGCCTTGCTCCGGACCCCATTGGCGTATTCAAATATGCCTCCTGGAAAACAAGCATATTTGGACATAGACAATTTTCCAGATTATTTATGCTCCAGGACCATATGCTCCAGGACCAGCCTGCTCAAGGACAACTGCTCAGGAGCATATGGTCTAGGAAGCCAAGCTGGTCCGGAGTATAAGTCGAGGGCACAAAATCTCTTAGAAGCGTACACAATCGTGGACGCTGGCATCTTTATTCCTTGTACCATATTTACAACGAAATTAACGCCGCACACAATACCGAAACAGAAGCCAGTAAAAATATATACGGTTGATTACAGTCAGTCTGCGAAAGCCTCATTCCTTGTGGACACTTCCGATGAGCACACAAAAGAATCAGGAGCGAAGTTCGGTGGAAATTTTTATTGGCAAAAACTACTTTTTAAACCTCAATGATGTTGGAAAAATGTAAAGAGGGGTATTTTAGATATCATTTGTGGTTAACAAAGGTTTTTAGTGCGGTAAACACCACACACTCCATGCAAAATGGACATTTGAATAGGGGGTCGCGCCCGGCTCGAGTCGCTCTTGGGGAAACCAATGTCCAGTAATACCCGTAGCTATATTTCCATTACAGCATTTGAATATATTGTGTTATATTTTATTTCAGTATATTTTGAGTTGTTGCGAAACGAAATGGCGATAAACAAAGGAAATGATGGATCATTCAGCTGGTAATAAGGAGCTATAAGGTCATATTCAAAAGCAACTAATATTATGCGCGGTTCAGCAATCTACGTTCTTTTCAATGTACCGAGTAACGCTTCTTCGTATGCTGAAGAGTTTCCTGATTTTATTTTAAAAACTGTATTCCTTATTTACACTCAAATGTATGCCACTTTTGATATATTTATATATTTTAAAGGAAAAACGTTGAATTAAAGCTGTATTTTTAATTTCAATGTTAAAATTAACGCAGTAGTCTTTCGTAGGGGTCAGAGCTTGACTCACCACCGAACATCGATCGGTTGGTGTGAAAGACTAAACATGGCTTGTGGCAAAAAGATAGCGTAAATAATAAACATGACGGCTTCCTTAGATCGTCTAATGCTACGAAAATTAAGCATGGAAATGGTGTTTTCTTCGCAAGGAATACCCCAATGACCATGAAAAACCATCTGGTACGTCATATTTAGGGATATTTCATTATGTGCCGATAGGTTCATACCAATAAATCCCTTTAACCAATCTGTGACTACATGTGCTACATAGGAAAGCTATTAAACGTTTACTAATCTAGCTATAGGCCATGGTACATAATACAATTTTGGCCTTTTAATTAACTTTTCGTGCTCCAGCGCTGGGGATTACTTATTCCCTTCACTAAAATTAAAACAATATTATCTTAACAACGAAAAGCTGTGTCCCCCACATGAAAGAGTGCACATTATTTAGAAAAATGAATAAAATGTCAACTCTATTTATTTCCAGAATATCAGTGACCAATGGATATACACATAACCTCAACATGCTCAAGCGAACAATGGAGATAATGATATTCAATAATCGGCCCGGGACACACTTCACATTCTTTTTACATCTGGTTTATTGTTAATGTGCACGCAGTTGAATAGACTTCGAATGTTATGTCCTTGCCGCATTGGCAAGTTCTTTCCTCGATCGCGATAAAAGAAATCTTGAGATTCTACTGTGTGTTCAATTAACTTTGACCATATGATTAATATTTTTTTTTTCGAAAAGAACACGTAAAGGGGCCAAATTCATGAAAGAAAAGCCCATGGCAAGGACTGGCTTAATTTGTGCATAACCTAAATCCGCAAGTAATTGTCTTTAAAACCCTATTTCTATTCAATTTACCAAGAAAGGCAATGGTATTCAGCGACCTACATTTTTAAAAATCATGAGCGAGGTGAGATACTAGATACTAGAGCTCAATACGGCGAAAGTCATAACACCTGATATAGCTTAAAATCTTTTCAACAGTGTGGGCAGTAACAATTGACCCTGTTGAGAAGAGATCTGAAGTGTTTTAGGTTGATTGTGGAATATCATTAGCTCTATTGTTGGCTTGAGTTTACGTGTACATATTGGTCACTGACATTCTGTGAGTAAATTGAGTTGACATTTTATTCATTTTTCTAAATAATGTGCACTTTTTTCATTTGAGGATACAGCTTTTCCTGGTTTACATAATATTTTTAAATTTTTAGTGAAGGAAGTAAGTGACCCCAGCGCTGGAGCACGAAAAGATCGTTAAATCACGAACGTATCATGGCCTACTAGTATTCAGAAGATTTCTTTTTGAATTCAATACATCTATTGATCGACTACATAGCACTCGGAGGCAGACTCTATCTTAAAGCTATCCGTTCACGTTATTTTATTTACCCTTTCTCCACTAGTAAATTTTGTTTTATAACACATAAGTCAGTGGCTTTTGAGATGACTTTCTAAATATTACCAGGCCAAAGACTAGGCTTGTTTGGAGTCACTATATTTTTGATTTTTTTTTAAACAAAAATTGACGAATATTATTCTTTGAGCGACAGTAGTCCCCTATAGGAAGCAAAGGGTCAATATTACAGCTCCAATTA